>CBVK0101300161.1:0-13823 GCA_900067695.1 Picea abies | reverse complement strand
ATTTCATGCATTTCCTCAACAATTTTCAATCCATTATCTTGATGGTGAACCATGTCGCGGGGTCATTGATATCTTTGATGAAAATACCCATGTTCCCCCTGTTGGTTCCAAACTGTAATTTCATGATATCTACAATTTCTTTCTCATGCACTTTATTCTATAAGTACTCTTTGGGTTATATGCCAATAGTGGGAAACCCTGCAATTTTGGAAATCAATGCCACATCAATGAGGACAAACCTATCCATCCACAAGATTCCTCCATGCACCCTAGATAAGAGTTGCTTGATGCACAGTCCTACGTTCTTATCGCGCCTGAAGTGCAGTATGTCTAGGAGGTTCATGATGCCATAATTGTATATCCTTGTTATCCACTGCACAGGCTCCATGATAGGTCTTCCTAGGGGTCCTATATCCCCCATGTTTGCCAAATAATTTTCCTCTTCTAGGTCTGGAAACTTTGTCGCATCGTGAACATCATGGTCAGAGTATCTCAACTTGGGCACTTTCCTGAGCATATCCTCCATGGTGACCATGGCATCCGAGATGTATGGGAGTGTGATTTTTGTAGCGTCATGCACCTTTCATTTATGGTTGATGTTTGGGTGGCCTTATGCCACTTTTTTGGTCATGTCTTATTCTTCTCCCTCAGTTTCTAGCTAATTAGTGATATCTATGACCAATACCACCTCTATGTCATGACCCTATTGTTGGCCCTTCGTTTCCTCAGGTTTGGCCTATTTTTCTAGGTTAGGGTTTTTGCTACCATTTGAGTTTGTGGAGCGCTGGCCTATTTCACCTTGTGCAGTCATCGATATTTCCTCCTCTACCCTTGTAAGGTTGGGTGAATCAGTTGTCGAGGTTGTGATGTCTTCCAATTCGACCACATTCTCAGTTTTTGTCATTCTTTTCTTCTTTTCTCCAAACTGTCGAGTAAACCTAACATATATCCTTATGGCACCAACCTTTGGAGGTTTCATGTTGTATACAAAGTGGTCAATCTCTCTTTTCTTCACACAATTCCACTTAGGTCACGTTCTTCAGCTCTTTCTTTTCTAAAAAATCGCTAAGTGTCAAACGACCCATGCTTTCCCCTTTTTATAGACTTGGTCATTAATGTTGGACCATATTTTTCACTTTTTTTGTGCATTTGCGTAGTTTCCAATGTTCCTTGCATGAAATGTCCAATTTCCTTGCATTGCTTCCACTGCCTGTTGCGTGCTACTTTTTCCAATTTTCTACCAGTCAACCAACTTCCTCCTCTTTTTGTATTTTCCTTATTTTTCTTCTTTCCTAATTTATACTATAGTACACTATACACAGGGCTTCCTTAGTGTGTTGAAACTACTGAGAGGTAGTAGGTCAATTGTCCCTATACAGTTTTAGTCAAATACCATTCACCATTCCTTGCATTTATGTTCCTGTCAAGTTCTTTAGCTGCACAAATCCTCCATCTATGACATACTTCACTTCATATGGCCCTATCCAATGCATTTTCAACTTACCAAGATGTTGCAAAAAACAATTTTCATAGAGGAGAACTAGGTCTCCCTCCTTAAATCTCTTTTTATTTATGTGTCTATCATGCCATGCTTTGTCCATTTCTTTCTGCACCTCTTGGTGGAATCCTTCTAGAATCCTATCATCTTCCAGTTCCATCAATTGATTTAACCTTTCTTGTATTGCGCCTCTTTCCTTCATATTTATAATTGTTGCAATGTGCAAAATGGGTACCAAAAATTCCAATGGAACCACTGCTTCTTGTCTAGAAATGAATCTGAATGGTGTCTATCTTGTCAAATTATTACATGTAGTCACGTATGCCCATAATATTGTTGGTATTTTCAAATCCCATTAATATTTGTTCACATTACAGATCTTGGTCAAGGCATTCTCCAAAATCTTGTTGAAAGCTTCTACTATCCCATTTTCCTGAGGATGATATGGTGTACTCGTCTAATTATAAACTTGAAATTCCTCAGTCATAGCTTGGATGGTACTATTAATGAAATGGGTTCCTTGGTCACTCATCAGAATCCTAAGACATATGAATCTTGTAATCACCTTCTCAAATAATAAGTGTGTTGTTGTATCTGCGTTGCAATCCTTGACTGGTGCTCCTTCTGCCCATCTAGTTAATTATTCTTTTTCAATAATGATGTATCTAGCTCCTGACCTTCTTGCTGGTAGATTAATAGTTCCAACAAAGTCTATTTCCCACTTCTAAAATACCTGAAGAGTTACTTGAGGTCTTAGGGGCATCTCATCCCTCCTGTTGGGTTTCCCAACACTCTGATAGACATCACAGTTCTGGAAATATTCTTTTTCATCTTTATGAACTATTGGCCACCATAAACTCATGCGAAATACCTTCTTCACATTAGCCTTTCCTACATAGTGTCTTGTAGCTATACCTTCATGAGATTATGCTAAAACCATGGGTCATTCATGTTCCAATACACACCTTCTCAAAATGTTGTCTGGTCCCATCTTGTATAAATGACCTGCAATTACATGATAGCCTACAGCTCTGATTGCGATATTTTTCTTCTGTGCAGTACTAAACTCTAGCGCAAATCATGTACTCAATAATTCAATGATATCAACAAAGTACTCATTAGCTATCTGTACTGAAAATAACTATGCATCAGGGAAGTTGTCTTCTAAGTTAGTAAGTTCTTATCCATTGGTTATCCTTGACAAGTGATCTGGTCCTACATTCATCTTCCCTAGTTTGACTATTACTTGAAAATCAAATTCCTAGAAAAATAATAGTCATCTACATATCCCCCCCCCCAACACTAGCTTGTTGACTAGATATTTGAGGGTAGAATGATCTATGAACATTTTAAAATTATTTCCCAATAAGTAATGTCTAAATTTATGCAATGCATATACCATGGCTAGGCCTTATTTTTATATTGTGTTGTAGTTCTTCTTTGTTTTTGATAACTTCCTTATTACAAAGGATATAGGATGATTAAAGTCGCATGCTCTTGGTTGCGCCAGAATTGCTCCAAGTTCTATTGTTGATGCATCTACATGCACATGGAATGTCTTTTCCCAATCTAGAAACACTAATATAGGTGATTTCACCATCATTTCCTTCAAAGTAACCAATCCATGTTGATAATCCTTCTTCCACTGAAATTTGGTGTCCTTCTTCAATAGCTTTTCCATCGCCATGGTATTCTGTGCATACCCCTTGATAAACTTCATGTAGTACCTTTTATGTCCAAGTGTGGCTCTTAATTGGTGCACTAATTTTGGTGGGGCTAAGTTGACAATTACAACAATCTTAGCAGGGTCAACTAGTAACCCTTGTGTGCATACCACATGTCCTAACAATATCCCAAAAGGTGTGTTGAAAATACACTTCTTGATGTTTAATGAAATATGACATTTCCTGCACCTATCCAACATTATTCGTAATACTTCTACATGATCTATCAAAAGACTAAAAATAGTCTAGTCAATCAAATATACTTCTAAAAAAATATGTATGAAATATTTAAAAGAAGTTATGATCACCCTTTAAAATATAGTTGGTGCATTCATCAATCCAGAGGGCATAACTATATATTGATATGATCCTCATTCTATAGAAAATGTAGTCTTATTCCTATCCTCTGGAGTTATTTTGATCTGATGACAACCTAAGAATCCATCTATGAATGAATATGCTTCCTAGGCTCCCACATTCTCTAAGAACTCATCCATAAAAGGGGTAGGGAAAGGATCATGTAATCAAGAATAATTCAATCTACTCAAATTTACACAAATTCGTATTCCTCCACAGGCTCTATGATACCATATTATAGCATTCGGTCAAGTTATTCTTTCACTTTTTTCTTATACACTAGATTCAACCTGTAAGGTCTCTGTATAATAGGTTGAGCATATAATTTTAGGGGAATCTTCATCTCACCTAGCTCACCTGCTATTCCTTTAATCTCTGTAAAGGTTTCTGGGAACAAGTCATTGTATTCACATAGTAATTTTATTATCCTTTCTAGTGTCTGCTCATCCCAATAGTCTCTGATGCTTTCCATTTTAGGTTTTTATTCTGTCCCAATGTTGAATTTCTTGACAGTGATTCGTGTAGCAAATGCCTTCTCCAAAAATGGACCTTCCACATCTCTCTCACCTTCAATCTTTGTTATCTGAATGTTGCACGGATCATCTTCATATGGTGCTTCCTCTATGACATGATAACATGAGAGTAAGTATTTGACTATATGTATGTTCTATTGCTAATAATCTGTGATAATTTCCACCTCAGGTTCCACAAAAAATATCATTCCCTATATCATCTTCAGAGATGAATCAATATTTGGGTCCTCATGCTCAAATGAGAAAGTTACCATAAAATTATGTTTTGATATTCTCCATTCTGTAGTGCCTCTGTGCATTTCCTGGTATATGTACCAATTCCCTGGTATCACTTCCAATGTATGAATGAAGTAATGAGGCCATTCCTCTGGTGGTGTCAACTACCAATTCCCTGGTATCACTTCCAATGTATGAATGAAGTAATGAGGCCATTCCTCTGGTGGTGTCAACCTCCATTGTGTCCTACATTTCTCTATATGCTCAGTTAGTATTCTGCACCCATCATATTTATGCAATGTAGTGTTCCCATGTTCTGCACCAAATCTAATGCGTAGTAACCTTTTACACCGATACCATTCCTTAATTTTTTCCTTGTGTGCGCCCCACTATCTATCAAGTGTTTCCTTGAGTGAAATATACAGGGATAACAACCTCTAATTTTCCAAAACTTCTTCCTCATAATTTGTCAACAATTCTTCTAATTTGTTCAAACCATGAAAAGTGGGAGGTTCTCTGACCTTGATACCAACCCACCTTACTGCACAGTCTATTCTTTCACACCTTCTTGTGGAGACTTCATGTAGTCTCTACTGCCAGTTTTCCAAACTTGTATCTGAGTCTGAAGCACACAATGTAATGCTTCTCCAGCTGAGTACCCCATCTGCAGTTGGGTTGACATAGCCTTATTCTTGCGTGGTAGTCCTATATAATTTATTTATTTCTTTCAATTCCAAACATGTCGCCTCTACAAACCTTTTTCCTTCTGAAGGATCCAATGGTGAAATAACTCTGTACTTGCCTAATTCAAAAGTCATTTTCCTTGTCTTCAGGTTGATCACGTTCTGGTTATCAAATGACCAGTCCAGTCCTAGTAATGTTGGATAGGGTGTTTTTCCATCTAATATTTCTATCATTTCAAAATCTACCATAATGCACACTCCATCCAAGTCTATTGTCACACCTTTAAGTCTTCCAATTGGTAATACTCCATGCTAATTTTCCAATTTCAATTGGACATGTGAATATCCTAATGTGGGTTCCCCCATACACTGCCATGTATTCTTAGGTAAGACATTCACTTCAGAGCCTAAATCAAGTATGATATCTCCCATATTGAAATCCCCAATGTTGGCATTTAACCAGAATTCCCTACTTGTTCTTATCCTTGTATGGAGATGATTATTTGTCTTTTGTTCTAATTTCCCTTCTACTTTTGTGTCACATCTTTCTATCAAATTCTGTAAGACCTTGATGGATGATGGATCATTCAATAATTTAACATAGAATTGCAAAAAAGTATTTATGTTACTTACTTTCTCTAAAGGTTGTCCTTTTCTGGTGTGATCCATTGAATATGGCATCTCTTACATCAGTCAGTTTTGAGTTTTCTACACAACTGATGTAGACACAATGTTCTCTTTTAATATCTCATGTCTAGCCTCCTTAAACATCACCTTTTCTTTACGCACATCAAAATTATTCTATGGATCAATGTTATTCTTGACCCATTAGTGTTGATATGGATCCTACTTTGTTGCATCATCTCCCATCTTGGCTCCTCCTCAAGTAACTATGTTGATTTTCTTCCCATCATCCCTGGCTTCTACGGAAATCCACTGGACATTCTAATTGTTTTGGTTCATTTTTTCTTGTATCTTTCCCAATAGTGTGGGGAAGTCTTATGTGTCGTGATCTGCTACACTACAATAAATACATGTCGTAGGTGGAAGTGGATAATATCTTGCATAATGTCCTGGTTTTTTATAGTTGTGGTAGACTATTGGCCCTCTTCCCTGCCCAAATCCTCCTCGACCCTGGCCTCCACCTCTAAATCCACCTCTATATCATTGTGGTGCATTGTGTTAGGGAATATGGTTATACTGCGTGGTATTATACTGTGGCTGTGCGGGATTGAAATTTGGTTTCACATTATTGAACTTCAGTTCATCTTGGTCTATCATCATCTCTGCTTGCACCCTATAGGTTTCTGAAGTTCTTTCTCTCATCAGTTCTAGTGTTCTATAGTCCTTGTCATCATGACCCACTGATTTGAAAAAAATGCAGTTAGAAATTTTTGGAACTATCTTATATTTTTTCATCATTGGACAATGATATGGATCATGCCTGTGTGTCTTACGAATCTCACACCATGTTCCTCATGTTGGCAAGGGGTTTGGAACCCCTACTACCAGGTGTTATGCAAAGGTTGGACATTCATTCTGGTGGTGTCCTTATGTCCTACATAACATACACCAAACAACTTCTCTCTTCTCTTTCCCCTTATTCTGGTTCAACTGAAATCTTAGATTCTTCATATTCTCTTTCGGTTCTTCTCTTGTTGGATCTGTCTGTTGATATTGGTTTTCTTCTAGCTGTAGGGTTGCTTGAAGAGCCCCTGCTTGAGTTTGAAACTTCTGTGGTCTCAAAGGATACTTCAATTGTGGTAATAGTAAGTTCACCAATAACTTCCTATGTTGCATGTCAGTAATAGAGTATTTCAACTTACCTTTCAGACATTTGAACCTTCAATCAATGTCCCGGATAGAATCATAGGGCTTTTTCCTGATCTCAATCATTTCGCTCCTGTACTGGTCTTTTGATCTTGGCTTCTGAAATTCATTTACCAGTATCTTTTTCACCTTTGTGAAAGTCTTTGGTACTCTTTGTGGATTGTTTACATGAAGGATCATGTACCAGTCTAGCGCATGGTATTTGAGTGTTATATCTAACTGAGTGAGATTTGTATCCTCGTCTGTGACCTACTTTTCTTCCCAGATATTTTCATAGATAAATAAATTCTTTTCAGGGTCCTCCAATGCCTCACCCTAAAACTCTAGTAATCAAATAGTGGAATATATTCCTGCCATTTTGAACTTTGTTGAACTACTGCCTCCACACAGTGTATATAATTGATTTCTACTTCCTAAAATTGTACTGCTAGTTGTCGGTCCTCTATTGGATCCCTGACCTGTTGCACCTCTTCTACTAAAAAATGGTTGTCTAAAATCTAGTGTTCTTTCAAGTTTATTAGTCGCACATGGGGTTGTAGGTTCCGCACTGAGTGTGATCTGAACTAGAGTTTGTCCTTTTGTTCCTAACCCTAAACCTCTTGTTTTCCTTTCATATTTTGCAAGTAAGATTTCCTTAAACTGCTCCACAACCCCGAGATCCTCTACCTCTTCTTCATCACTCGCTAAGCTCTCTCTGTCAGCTATGGCCCTCTTTTTGTTATTCATTTTATATTGGTAAGGTTTATCACTACACATCTTTCCATATTTTTCCATTATCTGCTTTGTTTGGTCCTCATCCATCATGATTTCATCCATGGCCTCCTTCAACTTCCCCTTATCCAGCTCCCTTTCCATATCTCAGACTCATGTCAGTGATCCCCCACCTTCCCTCATGCACACAAGGAAGTTTAGTTGTATGATTCCATGGTCATCACACCTTTGTCATACAATAAAATATTGATAGAAGCATATAGTCATCTAATGTACCTACCTCTAGGTCCCTTCAGAAAATATTTCTCTAGAGCAGTGTATGACTTTGCAGTGTCAACTGCAAACTTAGTGATAAACCATGCAATAATATTGTCTAACCAAAAATCTACTACGTGCGTAAATTTATTGTTGAGTTGTTGCAATTGTGTGATATCTATAGGGTTCCACTCTAGTTTTCTGATCTGATTTGTAGGATGGTTTTCCTTTAGCATCAATAACCACTCCTACAATAGATGCAGGAATTCACAGAAAAATACTTCATGCAAGTCGCTAAACACATATTTGTTGAGATGTTTGTGTGGTGTAAATTTAGGGTTTCTTTTTTCCTGCTGCAAAAACTCGAGTTCCTTTGTCCTTAACCATATTTAAATCTCCTCTTTAATTGGATTTCATGGCCTAAACATTCCCTTCTACATTTTCATTGTTCGTTATTTTCTTCAGCAGATACCTTGCACTCAATCCCGTGCAGTTCCAGCTGGAAACATAACCATTTTTTGGATGCTTGGGATGACCTAGGTTCTGATCTCAAAGGTTTCCAACAAAACCCTCAAACTATCTACCCTCTTGGTAAACTAGAAGGCAACGATGCGCACATAGTGTACAACGCACTCTCACCTGAGATAGATTTATGGGGAACTACAATACTTAGGTGTTTGCATTAAAGGAAGGATTGGGACTATATTATGTTCCTTTACCTCATGCAACAATAATTGTTTTATGTCTGGTGGAATTGACAACTAGTTGGGCACGTACTAACATTACACGTGGTTGTGTTATCCAACTTCTACCACTATAACATCCAAATGTTCCCATGATGCCCCATATGCAACACACAAGATAAGTCGCGGGGATTGGAACTCAAAACCTCATGGAAATTCATACCACGACACTTGCCAATTGAGATCCCCCCCTGGGATCTTAAAATGTTTGGAGGACATGGGGGTGGGATTTGATCCACTTATGTGTGCACGGGTCATGATATTATTTAGATCCCCCCCTGGGATCTTAAAATGTTTGGAGGACATGGGGGTGGGATTTGATCCACTTATGTGTGCACGGGTCATGATATTATTTTTAATATAATATCTCTGGGTGAAACCACATGTTCGACCACTACCTCAAGGTTCTCTCGTGGCTCTAAGTTAGGCCCTCATGGGAATTTAACCTTTCCCAAAGGTAAAAAACTCCCTGCTTTTCACCATTGGATCCAACCCCTTTAGGCACTCATGCAACAATATTATTATCCATTCATCTACTCTAATATTCACTCCTTCATTAAAATATGCATGCATGCTATCATAATAATATTTAACCATTCATTATTTGACTGATAAATAACATAACAGTAAAATAACCATTCAAGACACATAAACACAATAGATTTACCATGATTCACCCCCTTGGGGCTACATCACAAAGATTTGTCTCTTCTGCTCTTTTATTCATCTCTCTGCAAAATTTGTGCTGCATGCATTACACTCTTTAGGATTTTAGGATTTTATTCATCATTTCCTTTCCTACTACTACTTTCATTGTTGATAGAGCCTTTGAGAACATTGGCATATATTTTAGGATTTTCTTCATTTTTCTTTTCTGATGGCTTTGTGACCTTAGTGCTTTCATCTCCCTTAGGGTTTTCTTTTCTTCATAACCAAGACTTGTCTTGATGAATGGTGACCTTTGGAAACTTATATATTATCTAAGATTTTAGTACTCTTTCCAAACTTAAAGATTCTATTCAATTGATCAATTGTTTTCTCTAGTTCTTTTCTTAAGGAAATGATTTCATCTTCTAGCTTCTTGCAATTTTCTTCATTTTCTTTTAGCTGGCTTCTCACCACTTCTTCTATCAATTTTTCCTCTTCTAGTTGAGTTTTTAGGATGATAATTGTATTCTCAGATTTTCAAGATCATGATCATCCTCTTCATATTTCCGCAATTGCTCCTTCCGATTTATATTATTTTTCTCAATCTTGTATATTTCTTTTAAGGCACTAATGAATTTTTCTTCAATACATTCCTCTTATGAATATAGTTTTTCCTTCTGATTATCTTCATTTTCTTCATCAGTGGGATTTTTTTCCATGGTTATGGAGGTATATTCTTCTTCATCGTCACTAACTTCCCTTTTTCATATTAAATCTTAGTAGCAAAATGTTATATTCTACCACATTTAAAGCATTTGAATGGTATCTTACCTTTGCATTCGCTAGAACCTCCTTTTAGATTTCTCACAAATTGTGCTTATTTTGTCTCTGATTCATAGTTGGAACAATCACTAGATCTCTCTTCATAAATGTTTTATATCTCGTCCCAAATATGTTTATCTAATGTATGCTTCATTACCTTGAAAATATAAGAATATTATAGGCCTCTCAAGGTGACATCTATTTATTTTTCATTGCTTTCACTTGACTCCTTCCCAACTTCATTTGTATAACTTGTTGTGACTGATTCCAAAATATCAAACCCAAGGTCCTTCAAATATGTCATCATTCTCATACTCCATGATGCATAGTTTGTTCCATCGAATAAAGGATATATTTTTATAGGGAGACCTTCTTTACAATCCATATGTTCTGAAGATATGACTTCCAGTGGTTAAATTGTTTTTAAAGAAAACTACTATGTTACCAATTGTTGAACTTATGATTATACTGAGAGGGCATGGGTGAATCAATATGAGATATGTTTTACTTTATTAATCCATTCATCAATCATTCATTATCTGAGAAATGATAATCACATATAAACTCAAATAATAATGCATAGAATTTAACATGGGAACCCAATCAAGAGAAAACCATAAATTTATCTTTATAGATGTTTGTAGGAAGCAACCCACTATTACAAATATCATAGACACCAACCTATAGGAGATACCAAGATCCTTAACTGAGAAAAAAAACAGCAATATGTAGGCACCAATCTACTGGAGACACCAATCTCCTCAATTGAGTACCAAATCAGTAGAACCTATAGGCACCAACCTACTATAACAATATTTGCAAGCACCAACCTATTGGAGAAACCAATCCCCTCATTTGAGCACCATGTCAACAAGATATGTGTATAAATCAATCCAATATCTTCATACATAGAGTACTTTTGAATTCACCTACATGCCTCATACTTCAGACATAACTTCAAACCCTAGTCACATTTAGCATTCATGCCCTAGAGAGCCTTAAATCATCATTCCCAGAATATGATCCTAGACTGCATCATCACAACCTCAAAACAATGCACTTTGCAGCATCATAGACCTCCATTCCTTCATAGTGCAGCTTAAGAACAATAAAAATCCCTCAGACTTCTCTTGCACACCTTTAGATCCCAAAAAGACACACTATCTCCTTTAGTGTAGCTCAAATCACTTTTGTGCATGTCATACTTGATATCTTGCTTAGATTATATTCAAATTCACACATATATCATGTATTTATAGTATTTATGTCCCCACTTTTAGGGCCAACCTGTAAAGAGTGGTTGAGCTAACCTAAATTTTCTGTTTGGGTTGTCGGACGAAAAAAAATCATATATCCTCATTACTAAAGGGTTATATGGAATGACATATACTATTAGAAAGGTATTGGAATAAAATTTCTAACCATATAACCTATTTTTCTATTTGATCTAAATATATAGGGTAAAAATAACTTCTAAGATAGGGTATCCAAACTGAGCATCAATAATCCAAAAATAATGTTTTCAACAATCTCCATCTTGCAATATTTATCTTTGACATATATAGTCTCCCTATGTCTTTGAAATCAATGAAAACAATATTTCCAATAAATATAAGGTATATGTCTTTGTTTGTGCAGGTATTAAGTATCTTAATGATGGAATTTCCTTCCAAAAATTTGTATAATTATATAGAACCCATTTTTCTAGTGTGGTGTATTTTTTCAAAATTTATAACATCAATTTTTATTTTTTTTAATTATGAAAGTCAATATGTCCTTGAAATTACAATTCCTTCCCTTAGTGCATGCTACTAGGGTTTTAACATTATAGATAGATAGATAGATAGATAGATAGATAGATAGTAGATATTGATCTCTTCTAGTGCAACGTATAAATTATTTTAAAAATGGTTAAGTTGACAAAATGTTATAGTAGAAATAAAAAAGGTATGTATTTTAGGATTTTAATATATGCCAAGACAAAAATAGATTAAAAATAGTAAACAATAGTAATTTAAAAAAAATTGTATATTTGGAATCTGCATAGTCGACTCTATCTGTGTATGTAGCTTCATCAACAATAGATTTGTGTATCCTATAGAAAAATAACATCAAAAATAGATATATAGAGAGGTATTCATAAAAATGGAGGATTTTATGTATTTGCAAACCAAACCACTAGTTTTGTCATCTCAAACCTAAATCTGAGGAAACCAACTCATCATACACGTATGCTAGAGTTATCATTCTCACCCCAAAAAGATTGAATTAGAACTAACGCAGACGTGTTCCTAGGAATGTGCATGCCCTCTAGGAACATACAGGTTATCTAGGGATGCACATGAGCTATAATTTATTTATTCCTATTTGTTTCCTCCTCCTTATTTTCCTCTCTTGCACCAAACCCTCATACCCACCACCCCTTGTCTCACCTATATACCCCTCTTCTTACCCTTCCTCGTCTCTCCCACTATCTCCCCTCTCTCTCTCCTACATATACCCTTATCTTCCCCTCACTTTGTGACCCACTCCCTCTCTCTTCCCCATTCTCCCTCATTTCTCTCTTTACCTCTCTCTATGTACCTTCCCTCTCTCTCCCCCCTTCTTTATGTAGAACCCACTCTCTCCTTGGGGTTGTGTGACCACTCGATCAAGGATATTCAAATGACTGAGTTGAATCATCTCTTCAGGCCTCTGCTAGAACCTAAATTTGATTCACATAGGCCCTCTTTTGGTTACCAACCTAGGCTTGATTCCTGCACATGCCTTCTCTTGTGCTTATGGTAACTCTCAATGGTGGGTGCTAGATCCTCTTGTATGGCCTTCTTCCTACAGTCCATAGGCTATAACCTATGTTTTGCCCCCTTTGAAACTTTGACCTTCGGTTGTGATTCACTTCGAGAATCTGGATTTTGGATTTTTTGTTCCACCACTCTCTCTTTCCTCTGAAGCACTCTTCTCTCGAAGCACACAGATCTCTGCCACATGTCCTTCTTGGATCCAATGGTCCAGATTTTTTTGGCCTTCATGAATTTGACATAAATCGCTCCTCTCTCTACACAAATCTCCTGGAGCTTTATCTCTCGGTCTCTTTGATCTTTTTCCACGTATCCTCCTTGATACCGACCACTTCAATTTTACTTCACTTCTTCGGGACTTAGACGATCTCGCTCCTTGAACACTTACAAACCTACTAATACACAGAGTGTCAAAGGACTCTAAGACTATCCTCTATGTAACTTTTCTAGATCTCGAGGTCTGGAAAGATCCTTATTCCTTCGAATGGATCTTGCTTGTTGGTTGGGAAAATTTCAGTGGGCTCCTCCCTACTGAAGAATTTCCATCCACTACCTCTTCTGATTTTGTTACTCCTATAAAATTTTAATCTTCTCAGAATTTTTCTTCGACACTTAGTCAAATATTGACAATGTGCACACCTTGCAACATGTTTCTTTCAACTTAACCCCTTTGTGGGTGACTGTGCATTCCTTGCAACAGTTCTTACACAACTTAATTGTTCCTCCTAAACAATATGACTCGAGTTTGTTTCTTCCTACACACACCTTGCATGGTCCTCTGTAATCTTTGCAAATAAAGATTCACATTATCCCTCCTGAGCTTTTGAGTCAAACTAGACTCTGTCGACGCATGCCTTGCAGACACTATGCACTCCTTGAAAATAAAACTTCACATTATCTCTTCTAAGCTTCTAAGTCAAAATAGACTCTGTCAACGCACACCTTGTGGACACTGTGCACTCCTTGCATGAGCTCATAGAAGAGAAACAATTGAAACTTATCTAA
>CBVK0101300143.1:0-13996 GCA_900067695.1 Picea abies | reverse complement strand
TCTAGAAAAAAACTCTTTTAGAATTTCCATGTCCTTCCTATATTGACACTTATTTCAAGGAGAATGTAAAAATAATGATTAGTGTAAGTTTATATGATTATAAAACTAAAGGATGGAATGGAATAGGTGGAGGACATGATAGTTTCACTAGTTAAGGTTGGGAATTCCATCAAAGTTGGTAATGCCAATACCATAAGTGTGATTCCAGAACTCATAGATGTTGCATGAAGTTATTTTGTTGGAATTGTCCTTAGAAGTTCCATCAAAGTAAGTATATAATTATTTTTATTTTTATTTTTTTAAACAATAAAAATTTTGAGGTTTGAATTTTTAATATCTTCATTTTTTGTTAAATAAAATATAATTTAAAATAAGCCTTTACTACTATGATTATCTTCCTCACTTGGCATTGTAAAATTGTTGTTCTAAAAAAGATGTTTATATCTTAGATCATGTCTCAGTTCGAACCACCAATCCCCATCCAACACATCTAGGTAAAAAAAACACTTGGTTGCATTGTTTTGGGAAAGCATAAGGCTCCTTATTTTCAACCCACATTTTTTATAGTTAATACATATTATCCCACTATCACGATCTTCCTTTAAATTTATCTGGTTGAAGGTATCCCACCACTTGCAACAAAAAATAATACATTGAAATGATGAGAAGTCCACTTGCATGATCTATTGTATCTTTCTAATGTAACCTAACTTCCCCTCTGTTAGGTTTTGATAACGGTGGCTAACATTACTAGATTGGCTGAAATTGAACTCCACTCCACAATCTTGTGTGATTTGTCCATCATCAACATACTCTGTGCAAAAAATATGTTCATACTCCCACATTAATGGGAACAAATGCACCTGTAAAAATGAGAACAAAGGACGGTGTCATATGTCTAATAACCGAAGAATGAATAAAAACATAATGTGTTACAATTCAAATGTGTAATATTATAAATATAACACAATACTCAAAGATGTTATTACAGAGTTGTTACACTTGATCCCTATTCTTAGTGCATCTAGAAATTCTCCATGTGGGTTAGAACTAGAAACCGCATATTTCTCTAGTATCTGGTCAACCACCCAACTATTGGGACATATTTTGGGAATATTTTCTTTTAAATGATCAATATAAGGCTTTCTTATACCATTCAAGTGTCTGAATTATTTCCTATTACTGTCCCATTTCCATCTTTTCTCTTCATACAATGTGACCCATGGTCGCGTTGTGGCCGCATTGTAAAGAACAAATTTATTGATGGAATCAATTTCTAAATTTGTTGATCTAAACAAAAATTCAAAACGAACAACATGAGATCAAATATATATTATCAACTTAAAGAATTAAATTATTGATTGCATCAATTTATAATTTCATTGATGTATACAAGAATTCAAAACAAATAGCATTGGATGAAATATATATTATCAACTTCAATGTAAAAAATTTCTTTGTACTAAATTGACAAAAATATAATTGAATTACTCTTTATCAAGTTTCTTTTTATATCTTTTTGGAGTATCTTCCCTTCCATTTTTCCCTCATCTTGATGGTTGTCTGAAACAGTTTCCCCTGTTGTGTCATCAATTTGTTTGATGTACTCACTAACATAATAGAACAACTCGTATACTATGCACCCTGTTGACTCAAATTTTCATCACCTATATCAAAAAAAGATCTCAAATCATTCTGAATCCTATGATTATGTATACTATATGACTAATAGGTGGGGTCCCCAAAGGTTAAATGAAAAAGATTGGTCTCCAAATCTTTTCCTCAACATAGTAATTTTCAGTTTTGTCCTCTACAATCATTGGCTCATGGTTATTTTGGTCATATGTATGGTTAATATTGAACTATTTTACTTGCTTAGGTACAAACAAAGATGAAAAGCCTACTCTATCTCTTGGATGCATATAAAATTTGAATCCATGCACATAAAGTTTAACATGAAAAGGTTGGTTATATTGCATACATCTATACAAAAGAGATCTCATTGTATTATGGTATATCATGTTTTGAGGCACTTAAGTCATATAACATAAATGTTATAATGGTTTTAATTGAGTCATATATACACATGGCTTTAAACACTTTGAATGTGATGATATATGCAAACATGTATGGTCAAAGTTGAAGGTTCCATATTCATATAACATATGGTATATATACGTAAGTATTTGGGGTTGTTGATATAACATCAAGTTATAATGGTTGTGATTTGAGCCTTGCATGATATATTATGTGATATACATTGGATGATCGAATCAATTTATTAAAACAAGATTTATTTGACATCTCTTTAAGCATGCGTTGGTATACATGACATTATTGAAACCCTAGTTTTTTATATGGGTCGTCCTTTGGTGGTTATGATGATATGACAATTTGTGATACACATTACATGGATATGGTGATAGGCCTCCTGCATACTTGGAATTCGATCTTGTTTATGGTTGGTTTCCATAACACTCATTTGAAAGTGGAAACATGATGTGGAAAGGGTTGATTTTGGGCTCGACATGATGGTCGTCCATGCAATTAATTTGCAAGGAAGTGGGAATTAATGCCACTATCCCACGTATACCACCCTTCACTTTGGAGTTCGTCATTTCATTTTTTATTGTCGTTGGAAAGTGGTGTAGTTCGAGTCTGGTAAGAGAGCTTAGCCCTGATGATTTTGATAACTATCTGCACCTATTTTGGAAAATATTTAAAGTGGTTGGTTATGAGAATGCAAACACCAGATCGTTTATTCATCAAAAATATGTTTTCTTTATAGTTTTGATTTATGGTTGCTCTGTTTGGATTGGTTTTGAGTATGTTTTCCTTCCCTTCTCCCTCATCCTATTTAATAAAAGGGTTTTGAAAGATTTTTTGAAACAAAAGTTTTGTAGTCAGTGGATTTTCCACTCATACACTGATTTTCCATCTTTTTTCACCACAAGTTATCAGTTTGGTTTGTTTTGGAAATAAACCAGTTAATTTTATATGAAATACGACTTGGGTTCGAATTGTTTTGGCGTTATTTTTGTTTTCCACATTTATGGTTTGGAAAAATGATATTTTGGCCGAACACTCACATTTTTATCAATTGGTTTGTTGATTGAAGATGAATAATTGAAGAAATTATGTCTTTAACTGAGTTGTTCTCTTTGTATATATTTACTATGTCTTGGGGTTAAAACTCATATAGAAATATAAAATATGAGGCTTTACCAGTCAGAGCTTTGTTGAAATATCTTACACTACCATTCACTTCTTTTTTTTCTTATAGTCTTGTCGACTCTGAGTCTGAGGTTGCATTTAATCATTCTTGTCAAGCTAGAGGTCATATTTGAAACCTCGACTTGATAGAATTATAATGAATTATTTTTCGTTGAGTTTTGGACTGATTATGATAATAAGGTTGGTTTTAAGGGCATGTTTAGACCTCTTGTTTGTTGGGTTTTAACTCACACTCTTGCAATAAAAAATTGGGTTTAAAAGATATTTCATTTTTTATATAGATTCGTACTATTTAAACCCAAAGATTGATAATATAATATGGTTTTCAAGCTCGAAAATATATTGCATGGTTATAAATTCAAGCTATATGAGAGTCTCTGTATATTTGTTGAGTTGTTTTTGAGCCCTGATTTTTAAAAAAGTGATTTTTGGATGATGGGTTCGAAACATTTTTCCTTCATGCATGATTTGAGAATAAAGTTTTGATAATGGATTTCAAAGGGTCATGCATGGAATTCGATTTTGGTTTGATAATTGAACCTTGTTTGTCCACATAACTATATTATTTGCTAGCTTGATTTGGATTTTGAATGGAAAATGGTTTAATTCAGAGTTGAGTCCAAAAACCCACTACGGACATGTATGATTGAATATTCTATGATAAAATATTTGGCTATATATACTACTCATTATGGTTTCATTTCACACTTAGAATTTGTTTTTGAGAAGTCTAATATAATGACACATGGTTGTGAATGGATGTTTGATGATGAGTTTCAGTATAGGTTTTGTTTTGGAAAATTTTATATATTTACTCATCAAAATTTCACTATATACTCGACACTCGACATTATTTTAAGTGGTAAAGATATGAAAATGGCATGTTGGTTATTTACAAAGGTAAGATACTTTGTAGACTACAAAGGTTTGAACATATGTAAAGTACTAATGTGGTTTGGGAGAAATTCCTTTTGTTTTTTTTCTTTTATAGAAACAAGACCAAATCCCCTCACTATATCATTTTCCACGAATTATTCCTAAAATCCCAAATTCATGCATCACTTAATCTCATCCCCCCCCCTCCCTGTTGTATAAATAGAAAACAATTTTAAAAGAAGAATGTGTTGGAAGTTTGGCATACATTGTTTGAAAGTTGATTAGTACTGAGCATATGTTTAAAGATAGTGGAAAAAATTATTACAGATCAAAATTAAGTCAGATTTAATGGATTATGAACATGTATCATGCATTCCTAACATCTGTTTTTATTTTACATAAGTTAAAAGTCCTCCCATCATTCTCGATTTCGTTATACTCCCCATGTTCAAAAGTAGATAATAAATATTGATTGAGAATATGGTGATGTATAGTGTGGAATATTATATGATAGAAAAAAATATTGATTGATTCTTTCGTTGTTTCCCTTTTTCCCTCATACTGCTTTAAATGCTTGATTGCTTGTAAAATCAGAGCCATTATTAAATTATATTTTATGCATGATAGTATTTGATTATTTACTTGTTGTAAGTTGTTTATACTAATCTAGTCTTCATGATATAGATGAGCTTCTTCAGTAGGGGTAGCAGTAGAGGAGGAAAAAAAGGAAGAAGATGTCAAGGGCCTAACACCTTTTGGCATCCTAGGGGACATAAAAAACGAAGGTTCTCTATTCATTTTGATGTTGAATTTGATGATTTCCAACAACTAATCCAAACAGGGAACTTGAACCTTGGTGGTCAGCAAGCCTTACCACAACCCCAAGCAACCCCAAATGTTATCTTGCAACCTCACCATTAGATCATGAACATCCTTGAGTCTCTTGTACAACCTAATATTGATGTGTGGGGTAACTTGCATGCCAATCCTTCTTCTACTGACAATCAATGGTCTATGCCTCCCCCTCCTCCACCGGTTCATATTTTTATTGCTAGTGTCTCTTTTCCTTTACTTCCAGTTCAACCAACATTACCTGTTCATATAGTTTCTTCACATGAGTCTCCTACTCCTTGTCCTCCTCCTCCAAAGGATCATAGAACCACACCACATTGTTCTCAGATTGAAAAAGGAAAGAAACTCGTTACTTCAACCAACATGGTCAAATCCTCTTCATCTTCTCATTCAAAGATCAAATCAACAAACAATGCGAAGAAGAGTTTACATGAGGTGCATCCTAAAATTGCTCAGCCGGAAGAGAAGAAGTCCCAATATGAGGTCTTTATCAAATAAATATATGAGTTTTTTAGGAATAAGTTTCCTGAATTGTTTTAATTATGTTTACAAGAACTTTGACTATGACACCTTTTAAGAACAAATGGAAGAACCATGATAATTATTTTTGAAACTTTTTAAATATCATGTTCTTTTATGGGAGACATAAGTGTTTTATGCCATTGTGTTTGAGATGATAGAAGGAAAAAATATATGATGAAGCGACAAGGAAAAATTATTTATTATTTTTGAAATAAAGAGAGGCATAAATAGAGGGGGACCCCACTTATTTAGTTATTATTTACTTAATAATTATCCTTATCAATAAAGTAATATTCCTTTTTATTAACTAAAGTTGTTTTACTTTAGTAAACTAAAAGTAGTTCAACTACTTGAGGAACTACCTTTTGGAGAATAAAATAAGTAACCAACTGACAAAGAGGACACGAGGAATTAGAAAGAAATACTTGTAGTAAGGTTTTCTTTGGTTTCATATTGAGATTTCCAAATTTAATCATTTCATTTTTTTATTTTATTAAAAGGATAAATCCTCATGTTGATAGCAAGATCTTTCTAAAGGTGGAAAAGAAGAAAGGACTAGGAAGCATTGATATTTGACATGCTTAAAAAGGTCATTCGGTATCTTGACAGTTTGTGTATTTTTATTAGAATTTCTTAATTACGTTTCAAGTCTGATTAAGATTATTTTGTAGAGTCAAGACTTGGTTGGATTGTGACTTTGTTGATCCAGTGTATATAGTCTTGGTCATTTTATTTTAGACACTAGTTGTAACTCAGAAAGGCATCTAAACGAATTTATGGAAAGTAAACTTCCACCATAGCTAGTTTATCCGAAGAGCCTAATGAAGAAGAATTGTACATAAATAAAGTAGGTGTATATAACCCTAGGAGTTATGTAAAAAATCCTCCCTTCTATGTATCAACAAAAATAATGCATAAAATATCTCATTGTTGTTTAATTGATGGTGGGTCATGCCCTAATGTTATGTCAAATATTATCATGGAACAATTGGAACTTTCATGTACCAATGAAAAATAAAAGAGTATGTTGTCTTATAACAATCAACAACATGTTACAATTGGAGAAATTAAATATGTAACATTGGTCTTGTGTGCACATCCAAAAATAAGAACCACTTGCAACATTCAAGTCATAGACATGTCAGTTAGCAATTATTCTATCATTCTAGGGAGAGACTGACAAGCATTGATTGGTGGGTACATTTATTTAGATGGATCACACATGTCCCTCCATAAAAATGGAAATAAAATTATTGTTCTCATGGAAAGGCGTATCTCGCTATATATTGAAATTCTTCCACAACCTCATGTAAATTACGTTGAGGAAAACCTAGGTGTATATTCTATATTTTTGGAAGAAGATGATGATTCTATATTAATCTCTTTAGAACCTAAAGACAAAATGTGGGACATGCACTTTGATGGTTTCTGTTCAAATGAGGGTAATCGTGTAGGTATTATATTGTAATCTCCTGTAGGAAATACTCAAAAAAAATCTTACTAATTAGAATTTGTTTGCACCAATAATATTACGGAATTTGAAGCCTTGATATTGGGAAT
This sequence comes from Picea abies, assembly GCA_900067695.1. NCBI lineage: Eukaryota > Viridiplantae > Streptophyta > Pinopsida > Pinales > Pinaceae > Picea > Picea abies. The sequence goes on along the minus strand of CBVK0101300143.1, from coordinate 6,952 downwards.
TAAAAATGATTTTAATATTGGTTGTTATCATCTTACTGTGTTTTGGGATTCTGAATTGATTTTGAATCTATTTAGAGGAACCTATACTCCTTAAAACAAGTTAATGAAAAGATTTACACAAGCAATGTGGTATCTGATATCATTTTTTTTGTCTTTTAACATCACACACATCATGAGAGAATTGAATTTAGTGGATGATAGACTTGTTTTTTTTGTTGAAAATCCTTCAAGGAAATTGATGCCTCAAAGAACAGATTTTACATTCATGTCTTTATACCATCCACATTTTCTGAATAATGTAGAATATTGGCAATAATTTCCTAATGATGAAAGCGTTATGCTTTTTTGCAGAATGAGCCTCCTCAAAAAAGGAAATTAAATATTTAGAAGACAATAAATTTCCTAAATGATTGACTCTCCTAGAGAGTTCATTATCCTCAAGTGATGTTGGTAATAAGAAAGATGTAGAAGAAGAGGAGTCAAAAAGAAATATTGGTGATATTGTTTCACTAAATATTGGGACAAATGATAAGCCAAAGATTTTGAAAATTGGAGCCCAGTGTCCAGATGAAGAAAAACAAAGATTCATGGAGTTATTCTGTGAATTTAAAGATGTTTTTTCTTGTTCATATGAGGATATTTATGGTTTTTATCCTAATGTCATACAAAATGTTATTCCTATCAAGGAAGAAGAAAATTCGGTTAGGTAGAAACAAAGATCTATCAATCGCTCCCTAGAAGAAACAATCAGAAAGGAAGTTGAGAAATTAATTAATGCTCACATTATTTTTCCTATTAAATATTTTGAGTGGGTGTCTAATCTTTTCCCAGTACAAAAAAAGAATGGTGATATCAGACTATGTGTTGATTTTCGTGCTTTGAATAGGGAAAGTGTAAAAGACAATTTTCCTCTTTCGAACATGGAATTAATTTTGCAACAAGTGGAGGGATCACAAATGATGTCCCTTCTTGATGGTTTTTTAGGTTACAAATAGATCATATTCAAGAGGAAAGATAATTACAAAAACACATTTACTACTCGTTGGGGCACCTTTGCATAGGAAAGAATTTGATCTAGTCTAATAAATGTAGGTGCTACTTTTCAGAGGGATATGCAAATATCCTTTGATGATCTTGTAGGTAAGATCATTCTAGTTTATCTCAATTATTTAACTATTTATTCTAGAAATTGACAAGATCATTTTGATCATCTTAGAAAAAATTTTGTAAGATGCATAAAGTTTGTAATGTCATTGAATCCTACAAACTCAATTTTTTTTGTCATTCGAGGTAAAATTCTTGGTCATATAGTTTATGATTCAAGAATTAGTATTGATCCTAAGAGGGTCACCAACATTCAAAATCTTCAAGATCCTACTCCAAGAAAGGAGATTCAATATTTCATGGGAAAAAATAATTTCGTTAGAAAATTAATTCTTGTTTTTGCAAGAATGGTTAAACTAATTCATAATACACTTAAGAAAGATCAGTTGTTCGTATGGAATGATGATACCAAAAATTATTTAGTAGAAGTCAAGAAAGCTATTAGTTTTGCATTGGTTCTAGCAAAACCAAATTTTGTAAAGGATTTCATTATCTACAAAAATGCTACTGAAGAGGCGATATGTGCTCTCCTTCTTCAAAAAGATGATCAAAATAATGACTAGCCTATAACTTACACAAGCCAAAGTTTATCTAATGATGAATTTAAATATACATTAATTGAAAAACATACATTTTCTCTTGTAAAATCCATAGATAAATTTCACCATTATATCTTAGGTAAGCATACGTAGGTAAAACTCCATTTTCTCGTTGTCAAGCTTTTTCTTTCTCAAACTCATCTTTCAGGAAATATTGCACATTGGCTTTCCAAAATTCAAGAACATGATTTCACTATAACAACTTATCATACAATCAAGGGACGAGATCTAGCTTAACACTTGGCTCAAAATCATGATCCAGGTGTTACTTCTGGAAATGATGAAGATTCTTTGTCTGCACTTTTTCTTGTTAAAAATAAAAATATTGAGTTAGAAGAACATCCTTGGTATAAGGACATCATTTATTATTTGCAATTTCAAAAATGTCCTAACAATATTGAAAATTATCAATGCAGGAGGATTCGTCTGGAAGCCTCTAAGTATTTAATTTTGGGTACTTCAATTTTTCACATAATTGTTGATGGATTGTTGTTACATTGTGTAGACGATACAAAAGCCCAAAATATTTTGAAGCAAATTCATGGATCAATATATTTAGGAATTCATATTGGTGATCATTTTGTCACAAGGGCCACTACTTTCAAAATTTTGAGAATCAATTTTTACTGGCCTTTGATTTTTAAGGATTCTTATAAATTTACACATGCTTGTAATGAAAGCCAAAGATTTGCAGGTAGAGAAAAGTTTTTTCCCATGCCTTTACAACTAGTTCTTCCATATTTCCCTTTCTTAAAGTAGGCATTATATTTCATTGGTCCCATTAATCCTCCATCCTTTGTTGGACATACTTTTATCTTAACAACAACATATTACTTCACAAAGTAGACTGAATTTGTAACACTCAAGAATGCACATGATGTACATGTAATCACTTTCTTGGAATCTAATGTTTTCTTTGGTTTCGGTCTCTCAATAGAAATCATTTTTGATAATGGACTAGCTTTTATTTTCCCAAAATTTACCCAATTTCTAAATAAATTTGGGGTGAAGCATTTTCCTTCATCCACTTACTATCCAAAAGGAAATTGGCAGGTTGAGTCCACAAACAAGAATTTGATTAATATTATAAAGTAGATCATAACTGATAAACTCCATCAATGGCACACATGTCTCATCTATGCACTTTGGGCAAACCAGACTACCACCAAAACCAGTACTTCCCATACCCCCTTCAAATTATTATACGACCAGGAAATTGTTATGGCTATGGAACTTAAGTTGAATTCCCTTAGATTAGAATTGCAGGCTGAAGAATTGAATTCTACAGACAACCCTCAAGGGATAAATTCCTTGATGGCTCTTGAAGAAAAAAGAAGCCATGATCTCAAAAATATCAAAAAGAGACAATGATATGTTAAAAGACAATTTGATAAGAAATACAAATCAGATACTTTTGCAACTAATGAAAAAGTATTTCTTTGGGATTCTTCTCATGCAGACAGAGGTAAACTTTCCAAATTTCAAAAACTTCGGCTGGGTCCTTATAAAATTGCCTCCATTATTGGTAATAATTCTTATTTATTGAAATACTTAGATGGGCGATTATTTTCTTATTCGACCATTAATTGTTCTCATCTAAAACACTATGTTGAACTTGGTTGATTTTACTATTTTTAGTATTTCCTGTATATATTTTGATTTACTTCTTGTACAATTTTGTTTCATTTTGCTTTTTAGAATTGATTTTTTCTATTTGGTTATTTACTTTTTGAGTCAAACTGGATCAATTGAAGTTGTTGGTATGAATATTTTATTTGAAATTTTTTTCTTAATCTAGTATAAAACAATAGCAAAGTTGAATGAGTAAATTTCGGTCTGCAACACTACTTATGTTGTTTTTGTTGTACCTGTAGATGTCTTTCTTGAACTTCATGATTTCATATGTTCCATCTTACTTATTTCTCATGTTTCCCTCCATGAGCCAATCATTTTGAGATCATATCATCATTTTTTACAAAATATTTTAGAAAGAGAAGACACCAACAAAAAATTATCTTACTTCCGGATGACTTCCGGTCAACGCTCCTCTTTCTCCTTGCTCTTTCCTCCCAAAGTCCTTGATCTGTTGATGCGTGTCTTCCTCATATCGACGGCTCCTTTGGACTTCTCTACTTCACGCTTTAGGTGTTTTGGCTTCACCTCATTGGACTTCTCTACTTCACGCTTTAGGTGTTTTGGCTTCACCTCACCCATTTTCCTCCAAAGTACCTTTCTCTTGAACTACACAGATCTCTACCATGTGATATTTTGGATTTGCGGTCCAGATCTACTTCGTGACTTCGTGAAAATTTCTCTTTGTACCTAGAAAATTCTTTGAATCTCTTCTCCCCAAAACTTTTTATCCGCTTCCATGTGTCCACCTTCGAATCAATGGCTAGGATCTCTTCGTAGCTTCGGACTTCAATAATTTTCACTCCTTAACACCCCAAATCCTCTGATTCGTGAAATTATGAAGGAACTCATGGCTAACCACCATGCAAATTCTTTGAGATCTAACGGTCTGGAATGATTCAACTTCTCTTGGGTGGATCCTGGTCATTTATCTTCCAAAACCTTAAAATCTCCTCCTTCCTGAAGGATTTCTCCTGCTAACTCCTATTTACTTGTCCTTTCTTCGATATTTGCACTCCTTAAAGGGTTTCTTCGACACTTGGTTGGATTTTTGGATCTGTGCATGCATTGCAACAGATATTCACATAAGACTTATCTTCTTTACAGGTTATTGTGCAATACTTGCACTAGTGCCTTACACATTTCTGCAAACAACTCTTAAATTGCTCCTCCTGAGCTCCTGAGTCAAGTATTTTGTCGACTCACTCCTTGCGGATGATATGCACACTTTGTATATAAGTTCCATGTTTCCTCTCTTGAGCTCTGAGTCAAAATACTCTGTCAATTCACTCATTATGGGCACTATGCACTCCTTGCATACAAGTTCTAAGTTATCTCTCCTGAGCTTCTGAGTCAAAACAGACTCTCTCAACGCACTCCTTGTGAACAATTATGCACTCCTTGCATAAGCTCAAGGAAGAGAAATAATTGAAACTTATCTAATACTTCACAGATTCATACATTCAACATAAAATTCATGCATACATGAGAAAAAATGATAACAGAGAATTATAACTTAAACATAAAGCCTACCATTCATTCAGATAGACACAACAACACCACACACTTTGGATCAATTATTTCTCTGTTATATTCATTCGAATTCTCATATAGATGGTTACAAATATGACAAGATTCTTTCAACAATTTCTAACTAATTTGCAGCAGCCTCAGTTGGGCATATAACACATACAGTTATACAAGAGGGCTCTAAGAGTTTTTCCCTCCGATTACCTTAAAGTTATCCTATCGAAATAAAATCTTTCAACCACTTAGACTTTATTACATTAAAAGTTCAAGACAGACAAATAAGAGTGAATGGTCCATATATGTACTACAATTAACTCTATTAAAGGAAATCCAATCTCCATTGATCTCACACAATCATTCATCCTCCAAATATTGAAGATTTGATTTAATTACAATCTTTTTAAAATTCAAAATTATTTCAAAAGGTGCGCTAGGGCGCTAAGGTGTCTTCCATGTGCGCTCTTCTGACGATGATCTTACATCAAGAGCAAACTTATAGACGTACTTTCCACTTACAATATAGAAATCAATCCAATGATTCTAAGAACCAGATTATCTAAACTACATGAAGCGTTTCCAGAGCAATGGTCAATGAGATCTATCAGACTTGCAATAGCAAAAACATACAACAACAAAAAAGAATCATTCAAAAAGTAATATTCCTAAAAATTCTTTTCTAGAATACACACATACACACACACACACACACAAAACATTCCTTTATTAGTATCAATTTTGTTATAATTAGTTTTCATATATCAATATAAAAATAGTTTATTGTCCTGTTACTTTTTTCAGGAAGATTATGAAAATGTCAAAGAATCAACGAGCTGATATCTGAAATATACTAGTAGGAATGTCCAAAAAAATGTACAAGGATATGGTCAAAGAAATGGACATAATTTCATCACGGGAGGATCCATCTCAACAACAACGTGCTTCAAATGTATGAAATCCTTGAATTTTTCTATTAGGTACATAAAAATAAAAAAATTATCATTAAATATTAATTTTCAAGTGTTTTCTTGCATAAATAAAAACAAAATGGAACCCATTCAACACATAAAAAAGGATGACAAGGAAGAAAAGAGTTGATACCAAAGTTTGTGAGTAATTTTTATGTCCTTATAACAACTTAAGATTTCAGTTTTGTATATTTTAAGTTGTTTTACAACAGTCATCTTTGAATGTCTTCAAACAGGTGCTAACATACAAAGAAGAGCCACCAGAACAATTGATTGACATTGGGTTAAGTATAGGTTGTGAGGATATGTTGGCATATCAAAAATTAATTATGGAATTTGTGAGTATCTATGTTGTTTTACTTCTCTCATTTTATAATTAAGGGAACAAAAAAAAAATTATATCAATTCTATGATTTATTATGGAGTATAAAACTTCCAAGAAACAAAGTATGGAAATGTGCCAACATAAGAGTTGTTGACAGAAGGAATGAGATTTGGTTTTGAAAGAATGTCTATCATTTAGGACTCAATTCTATCTATGGTACGTCATTTTTCAATTTACATTCATGTATATTATTTATTTCAATTTTCATTATTCTCAACAATGTAGATACACTCATTACACTTTAATTTTATTTTTGTAGATGGAACTTTAAGAAGAGGAAAACAATCGAAGAAATCAAAAAAACATTGGGCCAAATAACCCAAGTCATGGAAGTAGCTCGAGCACTAACAACAATTCTAGTGAAGAATGATGATCAGTATAATGGATATCAATGCAAGCTGATGTATTTTTTTAAATAATTGTTTGTGAAAAACAAACATTTTGTTTAATGTAATGGACATAGTTGTTGGGTATGTGTTATATTATTTGCATGAGTAGTAGTGTACGTATCTCAGGAAACGTGTCACATATTTAGGTGTTTTTTTGGCACATGGGTTTTGCCGATGATTTTCTATTTCCGGTTAAGGAAATAGGGTTGTGGACTAATCCAGGTCACTGGGTTAGGGTTTTGGATACCATTGGATCCTATATGTATATTGTATTTAAACAATGTATTATAAATGAATGAATATAGAATATGTTGATTTTCCCAGTTTGGGTTTCCAGGGGAAAAATCT
>CBVK0101300120.1:0-19881 GCA_900067695.1 Picea abies | reverse complement strand
GAAATTTGTTTTTTGAGCAAAATTTTGACCCCTGGTCCAGATTCTGATCACCAATCCAAGGTTTTCCTAGTAACATAGAAAATGGGGCATTGTTCTCAATAAATTTAAAAACCTCAAACTCTTCTTCTATCGAATTTCCATGAGCACTCATAGATATCTGGGTAAGTCTTCCACACAGGGTTATCATCTTTCCTCTAAATAATCCTATTCCTCCCAATGAAGGAATCATAACAAGATTTCCTAAGTCTTCCCAAGTTATTTCTTTCATGATATTCACCTGTGTTTCTTCACCAAGAACACAGTCTGCATTGAAGTATCCTATTCTTGTTTCTATGCATTCTTTTTCTTTGAAGATCTTTGATAAGCCGATATTTCAGTGGTCATTCAGGGTTTTTGTTATTTGCAGCAATATAGTCTCTGATTCTTTCTGGATTCTGCTGTGAGCTTAGTGTCTTGACCTTCCTCGGGATCTTCTTGGTTCATATTCATTCTTTCAACCTTAGCAATCATTCTAGGGAAATCCATAACTTCATGATACATAGATTTACAACAAAGACAACTAGGTCTTCTACCAGGGCATTCCTTAGCAAGATGTCTCGATCTTCTACAACTGTAACAAAGAGTTAATCCTCTCTTTCTTTTAAATGATCCCCAACCCTTCCTATACTGTGCACTAGGATCATGGTAGCTAACCTGCAAATACTTATTTCTATGATCCTGCATCCATTTGTTAGTCCAAACATTCTTTCTATGCATAGGAATAACATATCTTTCATTATTTATATTAGATATACTCATATCAAACCTCTTTTCTTCTAGTTGTGCCCTAGTTTTCAAGCTAGGACAAAATTTATCAAACATACCTAGATCCATACTCTTGAAATAAAAATTTCCACTAATCTTACTTTCAGCAGAGCACAAAGTTTCCAGATCTAAAAACTTTTGACTATTCTTACCTTTCTTAGGGCACAAAGCTTCAAGATCTTACCTCTTTTCTTCAAATAGGACTTCTCTTCTTAGCACAGAGATTCGCAATACAAGTAGAGTACTGCACACCAGGGTAATAGATCTATGCATGGAGCTTTCACAATTTTAGGTCAGATCTTTGCACAGAACTTATTTTTCCTCAGTTCCTAGAAATCACAGTTTCAATTCAGATCTTGGCACAAAGCTCATTTTTCCTTAGCTCCCAGCAATCACAGTTTCAGGTCCCAACAAATGAACCATTTGTTGGCACAGGGGCAGACCCAGATTTCAATGCTACAACAACGCACCAACAAAACCCTAACTACTAACCCTTTCGGAAACACTTGCGAATCAGATGAACTCTCACCTGAGATAGAGGCAGGGGTGGTTGCAAGACTCCAATGTCTACAACCTTAGCTGGGACATAGATATGTGATTGTAATACCTCAACAAAGAACTTAGCAATTATGATCCATCAGTATTAAACCAGTGTCTACTTCCCAGTAAAATCGTAATCACAGAGCATCGTAGTATTCATCTAGATCTAGTATAGTCGAGCACTAAGCACATTTACATGGGTTAGATCTATCACTTATTCATATTATTAAGAACAAAGCATCAACATATCTATTGATCATTCATCTATATCAAATCACTTAAGAAATTAAACACATCAATACATCGCACAAAGCATGACAACACAGGATATACGTGGTTCACCCCCACCCTAGGGCTACATCCACCAACTCTTCTTCTCTTTATTATCTTCGGTCAATCAACTACATGCATAGAGCCTTGAGATCTTACTCCACAGAAGACAAGATATCTACGCACCTTGCCAGATTCTCCTTCCTTGAGTTACAACACAAATCCTTCCACATTCTATTACAACTACTTTCACTTAGCTCTACAAGCATCACACAGTATGCACAAATAAATTATAGTTACCACTTGCACTTAGCACAATCTAGCCACTTAGCACTTCGCACAATCCAGCCTACAACTGAATATTTCTTACATCACCTAGACATCTATTTATACATTACAAAATAGGCCTAAGCATGGGTAAACCCATGGGTCGATATCCCCATACCCTTTACATAAGCCCAAAACCCAAAAATCCCTAAAAAGGGGCCGAGATCCCATGATCTCCACTTCGTCTTGTGCTCTACCTTCGACAGCCTATCGAAGTCCCAAAATGGTCAAAAGTTACCAAGGATCCTCAAAACTTGGTCACGGGCCAACAAATTCCCTAATTATCTTCACTCACTCACTTGATGGAACATAGATATGGCCCAAACAACATAACAACCCAATCTGAAGATGGAAATTATCGACAATTGTGTTTGCACCCAACATTTGGTAGGTGGTGGTGAAGTCTGGGTTTGTCTCATAGAGTTGGGGACATTCAGAGGTCTCATTACCACAAGAGTCTAACACCATGGTGAGTGTCGTGACTGGCGGTCTACTGAGGTAATCAATGACACGGTTGGTGCTTCATGTTTTATACTTGATGTTGACATGGAATTGTTGTAAGTATGTGGACCACTTTTGATGGTGGTCATTCTATAATTTGCCTTGTGTATGCATGAATTGTAGTGGCTTATGATCATTGTGGATGACTGTCTCCCTCCCAAGAATGTAATGTCTCCACTGGCAGCAGGCTTTCACAATGGATTACATTTCTTTGTCATAAGTAGGGTACTTATAGACAACATTTGATAGTGTCTCACTATGATAGGCCATGGGGTGGTTGTGCTGAGTGAGAACGACGCCCACAGCATAGTCTAAAGCATTTGTCTCGATCTCAAAGGGTTGTTGCAGGCTTCATAGTGAAAGTATTGTGGCTGAGCACAAATGTTTCTTTAAATCATCAAACTCTTGTTGTTGGGACCGGCCCCATGCAAATTTTTCCTTACCAACAACACTGGTTATTTGGCTGAGGGCCCATGCAATATGGGAGAATCCTACCACGAACCTGTGGTAGAAATTGGCAAGGCCCAAGAAGCTATGAAGCTAAGTGAGTGTGGTTGGGGCTAGCCAGTCACAGATGACTTGGATCTTGGTTGGATCCACATGTACACCATGTTGATCAACAATTTAACCCAGGTAATGGACCCTTTCCATGCCGAAGGAGCATTTTTCCAAGTTGGTGTATAGCTTGTGTTGTCACAGGGTGTGCAGAACCTGTTGAATATGTTGCAAGTGTTCTACCCAAGACTTGTTGTAAATGAGAATGTCATCCAAATACACCACTATAAAAGTATTAGTGAATGGTCACAAGATATCATGCATCATCCTCATGAAAGTGGTTGGAGCATTTGTCAAACCAAAGGGCATGACCAACCATTCAAAAAGGCCTTCCTTTGACTTGAAGGCAGTCTTCCATACATCTATCTGTTCTATAGGGACCTGGTGGTAGCCAGAATTCAGATCAATCTTACTAAAGTATTTGGCCCCCATGAGTTGATCAAGGAGGTCGTCGATTCAGGCAATTCGGTACTGGTTTATGACTGTGATTTTATTCAGGGACCGGTAATCAATGCAAAGTCATCAGGTTCCATCTTTCTTCTGTATTAGCATGATTGGGCTCCTGCAAGGTGATGATTTGGGACCGATGTGCCCATTGTGAAGTAGTTCTTGGATCTATCGGTTGATCTCCTCATTCTCTAACATAGAGCGACGATAGACTAGCCCATTGGGAAGCGGTGCACCAGGGGTTAGATTGATGGGGTGATTGACCTGACAGTGCAGAGGTACCCCAGTAGGTGAGGAGAAGATATCCAAGTATTCTTCAATGACCTTATCTACTTGCTTCTACTATGTGCAGAGGTCAGCCACAAAGAGCCTGGATGTGGTTGTGATATTTTGCTCATTCCAAGAGTGAATCACGAAGAAGACAAAATTCCCCGTCTAAGAGATTACCTTCCTGCATTGCTTGGAAAAGATCAAGGAAATAGCACTAGGTGGGACTGCCTCAAGTATCATGTACAATTTCCTGTTCAAAGTAATAATAGAACTACGAGGCCTAGACTCATATACAACATGATGTTTCCATAAATAAGGTTAGCCCAAAATAAAATTACAAACTTTGAGAGGAGAAACATCACACAATACCTCGTCTTTGAAGGGCTTGATGTCATATGACAATCGAAACTGCTGGCTGACGTGGAGATCGCTTCCTTGTTAGAGCCATCCAATGGTGTAGGGTTGTGGGTGTGGCGTTATCGACAGGACCAACCGCTTGACAACCTATGCTGAGATGAGGTTCTTCTAGCTACTGCTATCAACGATGAAGTGCAGCGGGGTGCCTTTTACCCACGTCTGTGAATGGAAGAGGTTCTCTCCTTCTTCTGGCTTGTCTAGTTCGTCGGGCTAGAGCTTGGTGGTAGCAACAGTGGCACTGGGTTCCACATCAATGATCTGCCTTCCCCTTTCCGGTTCTGAATCAAAGTCATAACCTGCATCTAATTCATAGGCTTTCACTTGGACCACTAGTGACTACTTTGAGCAGAAGTCAGTAGTTTTATGCCAAGGGCTCTTATGGAAGTCACACCACTTCCCGGTATCTTTCTTTTTATTTTTAGTGTCCCTCTTTGCTTGCGACTTGGACTGGTTGTCCTGATACTGTCCATATTTGCTCTTTCCTTTGTTCTATGGGTTGGCGTTGCCCTTTCCTGTCTTTTGCTATAAGGGGTTCCCGGGCCCACATTGCCACGTCTTTTGTTTGAGCTTCTGGTCAATTTTGATGGCATATTGGTAGGCCTCGCCCAAGGAAGAGATGTCCAGAAATTCCATTTCAGCATGGATGTATCTATACAGAGCACCATGATATTTGAGCACCATATCTCGCTCTGAATATTTGATACCCAACCTGGTGCGTAAGGTATGGAAGATATTTGTGAACTCTGGCACTGCTTGGTCTCTTTCTTGCCACAGTGTGATCCATTTTGTATACAAGTCGTCATAACTTCCAACAGGGTAGTATTATTCCTTAATAACATCCCTAAAGGATTCACAAGTGGTCATGACTATAAATAATGAGGGTTCCTCTATTTCCATTTGCTCATAGAAAGTTTCCCACCAATCTTTGACATGGGGAACGGCTTTGAGGAGCACAAATGTAATATTTTCTCTATTCGAAAAGTTATGGATAGAAAAATACCCTTCTAGTAGATTCAACCACTTTTATAAATCATCTGCGTCTATCTAACCTTCAAATATAGGAATATCGAAGTTTATTTTTACCTTGAAGGGGGTGGCGCCTTCGCTCGAAGAAGATGTGTCGCATGTTGGTAGTCGTCGAAGGATTTGCGCGAAACTATCCATCATCTTGTTCCTCTGTTACATGAGGTATTTCTCAATAAACATTTTGAAAGGATCTCATGTCCCATTATATTTATTTTCTCCTACCATGAGAGGTCGCTTAGGCATGCAAGAGCTTTGTTCCTCAAGAGAAACAAGCTCGAGACCCAATTCTTTGTACTCTGACCTCGTTGGGGACACGCATTAAGACAACAAGGAGTAGACCACTATGATACCAATGATCTGGATTTTATGAGCAAAACGAAATGACTACGGATTATTAACAGATGCTTTACACATAATAACAAATATACAATAAAAATTGTTTTCTATTCAATAAGGAAATAAGCTGAAACTATAAAATGCAGCGGAAAACAAGCTTGCTAGAATGGTGGCGGCTTATCTCTGAGGAGAGTTGTGACGGTTGTGCTCATTCGCAAGAAGAAGATTACAATGAGGCTCTGAAGGAATTTTTACAATAAACAGTATTTTCAAAAACCCTAGACATCCAAAAACCTAACCCTAGGAGATGAAGCACCAAAAGTCATGTGGGCCCCGTTTGGGTAAGTCAGTACATCAACTTCTCGGGGTCGTAACTCTTGCATACAATCTACATTTTGGAAAGATCTATCTGAGGAATACAGCAGTTGCCAAAAATTTCATGATGGGATTTCTTGACTGCAAAATACCCAAAAAAAATGTCGTTTAGGGCCTCAAAACGGCTCTAGAAGTTCAGGACCCGAAAAACTGCTAAAAATAGTAAATTTTGAAAATTGCCAAAAAGTTGTTTTGAGCAAGTTGGAAAAGGTGGGTGGCCACCGATATCCACTTGGATCAGTGAGGAAAATATTGCTATAACAGATTCCCCCCAATGTGTGAGGTTAGAGGAGTATCTACGATGGAAAAAATACATTATAATTCCCAGAAGTGGAGTAATGGAGACCCAACTAGATGAACTAGTTCCTCATAAGAATATTACAATCCATAATGACTTTGTGCATATGGGTGGCAATTTAATTACACTGCAGATCCATGTGGAAATATATGAAAGAGATGTTCATGGCCATGAATAAGAAATACAAAAGGAGATACATGCCATAGGTTGTCATAGTCACGAACAAGGCCCAACGAAAACCAGTCTCAAAAGAAGTATGAAGATATATGTATACAATGGAGTACAATCTGATCTCCCATGATCACTAAATTCATATAGGTACTAGTCCAATGAATGATAGCATCAACTTAGGAAATTTGTGACTATGAACTGATGCCTTCAAGTCTTCTACACGATCTACCAAAGGTGCAAGTCTACATCATGTGAATAAAGGAGTTGAGGTCGAACACAATGAGACTTCATTCGATTACTTGTCATTAAGGTATACTATTAACAAATGTGAGACAACCTACCGATAATAAAAGTAGGTATCAAGGCACCAAGTACATTCTTGCAAGTATGAATAAATATGTTGAGGTCGAACAATTGAAGGATCCATCGATCAGGAGACATTGATCTATTCCCAACTGTCAATGGTGAGATAACCTACCACTAATGACTACAAGCCTCTAGGTACTCATAGTTATCTAGGTTTCATTTCCAAAATAGATAGGCTAAAGTTGATGGAAGGAGACCCACTAAAAGGAGAGCATTAAGGCATCTCTCATCATTCAACATGAGGTACAAAGAAGGATCTTGATGATTTGGAGGAACTCGAACGAAGAACATGTTCATGAACCAACGACCATTTGCATCTTTCGCATGCACCAAATTAAAGTAGTGCACGAAAAAGACCCTCTCAATAAAATCCAATGAGCAAAACTACCGACAAAGGCGAGGAAACCACCAATAAGGCTAATGGCATCCAATACACTACAAAAATCCCAATGTGTTAATAGATTTCTTTCTGTCAAACACAAGGGAAACCCCCCAGTTAGTGACCAATGAGGAGAACTCGACTATTGGGTTCAAGGTTACCTACCCCTAAGGGAAGTAGGACCAGGGTGCATGGTAGGACTACACATTCATGTAACTCTGAGACACACTGAGGGTATGGACGAAATGCAAAGTTAATATTTCTAAGAAATGGTCGACACAAGATGATAGACATCCTTTGAACAAGAGAATGATACATATGGATGAATTTGGCATCATAGACTCAATGATGAAACTTTTTGATGAAGGAGGCACCAATCAAACTCTCCATGAGGACTGGAAGAGTAACCAATTGGGGGAGTAAAATATAAGTAACAAGCTCAACGTCCTAAGGTCATGCTAAACCCAAAAATTTGATCACAAGTGGACTCAAAAGTTTGTGCTATGTTCAAAGGTGACACGATTACTGCCAACATAAGATAATATTGTTTTCCCGGCTATATTTTTTTGTTTTTCATAGTCAAATGAATGTTATGATACAAAAGAGGAAACAAGTGTCGTGAGTAAGCAACTAGTTCCAACAGTGGAACATGCCTATTCTCAATGCAAGGAGGTGCATGCAGGATATGGACACTCAGGGGAATGTTTCCTCTTGGGGTATAGAGTGTCAAGTTACAAAGGATATAAATAAGGATCTGCTTGGATGATGATGCAAATTGATGAGGTGATAGGATTATAGTGAAAAAGAGAAAACTGACAATAGGCTCAATACTGCAAGCGAGAGAATGAGATTCAATTAAAACTTAACGCCAAAGAATGCCATGTTTCATAAATTTAGTCTACTTGGTTTGAAAAAGGGTTAAACTTGTACCAAATAGACATCCTTTCAAATCCAATTTACGAGTGTGAAAGAGACAAGTTCACTCAACAATATTTTCACTTTTTGAGAGAGTCAGAAAAGAGCTTAAACAAGACTCGTAGGGTGATTTTCTAAGAAACATATAATGGGGGAGGCCAAGGCTCCCGTGTAGGAATTTTTTTGAAAGTCAGCAACTCACAGACAACTCTAACACAAGCTTAGGAAAACCCAAATCTTTCCAAGTTAAGGAGTATAAAATACTTGCATAGGTTACCTTATCTACAATATATCATAGAATTCCCCTTATTTGGAAGGGTGTAGAAGAAGGAAGTCGAGGATCTACAAGAAAATTCCAATCAAAGGAAACCACTCTTGGACTTGGAGGGAGCATACTTGGAGAGAGTATAATGCTCCCTTGTTCAAAAGGTGCAGGACTACAAATTCTAAGGAAATGATTGAAGGATGCATCACCCTCCAAACGAAGAGTGGGATTGACCGAAGATTGCATCGATAATGTCACTTCCTTAGACTTGTCACTCTCCAAGATAAGAGTGGGATCGATTGAAGATTGCATCGACATGACCACTTCTTCAACCATTGGTTGAATAGGATGCAAGGCAACAAGGTCAAGAGACTCATCACCCCCAAAAATAGGAGTGTCGATCAAATATTGCATCAACATGACCGTAGGTTGAACATGATGTGAGACAACAAGGTCAAGAGACGCACCACCCCCTAAAATAAGATGGGTGTCAGTTGAATATTGCATCGACGTGACCGTTGTATTAACCAAAGAAGGACTAGAATGTTGGGAAACCAAAGATGACTCATAACCTGAAGGGCCCCCAGGAAAGGACCACATTTCTTGTACAATGATAGTAGCAGGGCACAAATGAGTAAGGTTATCTCCTTTTCAAATCCTACAAAGGAACGTGGGCTTACATCTTACAAGTCTAGGATTCTCAATCGTATGAATTCCCCCAACATGACTTGCAGTGGCTGGTGACATGCTTCTAGTATGAATTGCCAACATGACTTGTAGAGGTTAGTGATGAACCTTCAACATGACTATCATAGGTTAATGATGAACCCCCAACATGACTAGCAAAGGTTGGTGATGAATCCCAAACATGAATAGCATAGGTTGGTGATGTATGTACAATGTAACTAGTAATGACTAGAGTTGTTCCCCCAACATGACTTGCAGCGGCTGGTTGTTTGTATTCAACATGACTTGCAGAGGTTGTCGACCATTCTCCAACATGGCTAGAAAAGGTTGGTGATATAATTCCAGTATGACTAGAATGGCAGCGGTTTGTTGCAGAATTTGAGACCAAGATTTCGAGAAAGACTGGTTTTCAGAAACTGTAGGCCAGGAAGGGTTCTGGTATACACCATGGCCCTGTTTGGCAGGATAGTATCCTCCTCCATACTGGTTCATAAATAATTGTAATGGAATTGCCACTAAGAATGCCAGTTGTGAAGAGAAAGAGACATGATAAGGGTTACTCATGTGAGGATATATGTTTCCCCCAGATGAAGGAAATTCATGAAGGGGCTTGCCCATACTATAAAAATGAATCCCCTAGATGAAATACCAGAGGCTAGATGGAGGTCCTCCATGGGAAAAGCATTTGTAGGAATTGGCATAACGGAAGAAGGATATATGGAAGAGGTGTAATAAGTAGAATAATAAACCATTTGAGCACTTCCTCTTGGAAAATTGAAGCTAGGATTGGATCCATAGGAATGAATATTCCAAACTCCTACCGTAAAAGTTGGTTGGGGGATATGACTCCCACCAAATGAAAAACAAAAATAAGGAGGCGTCATGCCCCCAGATCCAAAACTAGGATTCACATATGACGACGAGACAAAGGATGGAAAGTGAGAAGACATGTCTAGCCTACCATGAGAAAAATGATTAGAGGCCCAAGGTATTGTCTAAGTATCTTGATTTGATGTACCACTCAGAAATACAAAAGGATTCATCCCCATGGAATGAGAAAATACCATGGGTTGAGTAACACTAACTGAGGGAGTCACGGGGGCTCCACTAACCATAGAAATGAAAACTCACGACGCAATACAAAATACTAAGGCCAATTAATAATCATAGAACACACCAAAGTAAAGAAAAAATGTTAATGCACACAAACAGGATATAGTGGTTGAAAAGGGGCCTCCCTCACTAGAGTAGGTATGTCTCACCCGAGAGGGGACTGAGACTCCCTGCAAAAGATTGGAGGTATCAAAATCATTTATAAGGTCCCTTGCAGGCTTAACAACCAGTCAGTTAGACCCCCCTGGAGAGGTAATCCTCCATAAAGGTTGTGTGTTGTTTGAACTTTATCTGACCTAGGGTAACTGTAGAATAACCCTTGCAAGTAACCTATGTGGCTACCTATTGTTACACATCAAAATTACTCACTAAGATGATGGCCTAGTGTCATCATTACCAAATGTCGTAAGTGTCGCATTTCACCCATAAGTGTCACAAATATCATATTTTTATCAAGAACACTTGAAAGACACCTCAAATACTAGTTTTGAAGAGGAGAAATCATTTGACAAAAAGTACATGTCTTTTTCCATTGAAAAACCTACTAAAAAGTCAATTTTTGGAAGGGAGCACTCCCCTATGCTCTGTTAGGGAGTGTTGGCACTCTTTGATCTCTTATGGGGGCGCGTTGGAGTGCTCCGTACCCCATTTAGAGGGAGCGCTACCCCTCTTTTGGGTAAATTTTGGTCTATTGAGGGAAATCAGGGAAGAATCCCCTCAATCTCTGAAAGTGGTTGGATTTGAATCTGAGGTCAAGCCTCGATCTTAGGGAAGATACTCAACTGAAGGAGAAGAATCCTCAACTTATCTCAAATATCTCTCAAGTGGTTAGGCTTCTCCAAGCCTATATACGGAGGCATTCTCATGGTGAAAGGGAGAGACATTGTAAGGCATCTAACTTATGATCTCATAAGGGACATATCATTGAAGCATCAACATTATGTGTGTGGATTATTTGAGCAAGGGTCTGGACAAAGGGAGCTTGGTGAAGCGGATGCATTACATCCATGGTTGTAAGCAACACTTTGATTTCATTAATATAAATTCCTTTAAAGTTTGTGTATATGAACTTGTTTCTTTCATAGATTCATTATAAAGATAATCATAGTAGAGTAGGAAGTATTGTTGTTGTTTCTCATTGTACCACAGAACCTTCAACTAAACTTGGATATCAAGACCAGCCTGGAGCGAACAAGGAAAAACGACAGTAAAAAGGTACTTGCCAGTAAAGGAATGTCAATGTCCAAAATAGCACTTTCTATCTTGGAGTTAGGGGTCTAGCATCCAAGAGGAAATCCACTTGTCCACACGGGGATTTTCCTGTAACATAAATTGGTAACTCCACTGGGGAGGAGATTTGATTTTTGATTCCTTTCCTAAGCCTTGTATTGGTCTTTTCTCATTCTTTGACCTTCTCCACATCGTCTCTATGATTCTTAGATTTTATTGATTGCCTCTTTTTGACATCACATTCACCCTGATTAATTGAGTTTGCTTGAAAAATTGACTTCCTGGGCATTTTTTCTGAGTTTTGAGAGCCTAGTGCTCCCCTGCCCTTTCTATCAGAGCACTCGTGCTCTCTATTGACCTTATACAAAGCATTGGAACACTCTGGCTCCCTTTACAGCAAAGCGTTGCCCCTTTTCTGTGAGAAATCTTCTAGGGTTTTCACTCTCTGAATTTATTTCTTGATTCTGACACTTGGTCAAGAGTTTTACAACCTCGGTACATCTTGGTCCTGGCCTTCAACACACTGTTTTCTAATAATTGATCATCTTTTGTTTGGAAATTTGAAATTTTCTTTCCTTGCCTTGAAGTCACTCTTTGTCTTTGTTGATTTAGAGTTAACTTGATGTTTTCTTCTCATTTATATGATTGAGTAGAATCCTTCGTGAGGAGATTCAAAGGTCTATGAACCTTTCCATTTGATATTTAAGGTCATCTTATCCAAGACATTATCAATCTTTTTGAGTTTTTGGTTTTCTTTTTTGCAATTTTTTGTTGTCTTTGTCTTTCTTGTTTTACCACAACGAGAGTGTGTTTTTTGTTTTGGTGTAACTCGCTTCTGATTGTCTGAACCTTGTTGACTATGAAATCTAGATGAAATAGTAAGTTTTATATAGGATTGATTATCATTCACACATAAATCAAAAGGATACTTTTTATGATTGTTTTTGGATATTAGAAAGGAATTCTGAGATTTTAGCATTATATTGGATTTGATTGAGAAACAAATTGATTGAGGATTCTGCAACTTAGTGTTTGACAGAGAAAATAACATCTTTCTCTTTCCCTTAAATAAGAATTCATTGAAAGAAAGGAATACTTATCATTTCTTATGCATCTTTTTGGGATTTGAGTCATAATACCATCAGTTTCATTGTCATACACCTTTTGAGTAAAGAACAGCTGCAAAATTAACGCTAATTAAAATTTATCTAGAACATTTTGTTTTTAGGATCTTCCACCAACATTAGAATAGGATTAGCACTTTGGATTAGGCTATGAGTACAACTCTCCAAAGTATTCAAAACAAACATTTGCATCTTGCGATAGGGAGAGAAAAATCCAATTGTCGTATAGGATTTTTGGGATCCCCCTCTCACACAGGGGTTACACACGAGGTCGCATTCGGGAGAGTTACGGAGATTATCCCTCCGTGGTTCAACCATTTGTAGTGATTGGATCATATATTGAGGGTTCTTCTTAAGGTTCAGCTGGTTTCATTTGTTCTTGGTGCTTCATGAACTCTGAATTCGTTTGGGGTCCTCTGGAGTTCTATCGGTCCACTTGTCCTCAGTTCTCTCGAAGGATTTCAAACTTGTTATTCTGCTCATATGTTCAAACCGGACTGTCGATTATACCTGCCCAAGGGCTGACTATGAGTTGGTGTCCTTAGTCATAATCTTTAGGTACTTACACAAGGTGACGGTGAAGGGAAGTCTCACCATACCTAGAACAGACGTTGGTCAAAATCACTCAGGCTCCTTGGAGGGTAAATCCACAATTAATGCGTGGAAACTTGCACCAAGGCATAAGTCCATTAAGTAGGTTTCCATCGTAACTGTTCCACCATATCCTAGCCCCTTATTGACTTGATCACACGACGTTGGATTTCATCACCAACTAGTACGATCATTGAGACAAGGTTTTGTTTGTTTGGTTTGATTCCTAGATTTGATTAGTGCATGTTGTTTCTTTTTCGTTAGCTGGCCATAGATTTTTTTCGTCGACTTTTTTCCACCAACATCGACCCTCCACGTCATTCACGTAGGGTACAGGGAATTCCCCCAGAAAATATGGAAGATTCTACCCCTTTACTCCCTCATTCTATGGAGGGCTCTCCTCAACAGAGTGAGGTCCATGACGTTATAACCTCATAGGAGGAAGTTTCCACCTCTTTAGAAGATTTTTGAATTGTTACGGATCCTATGGAGGCTTTCTACATTCCTACGGGATATGAAAGGAGTTTTCTCCAGATGAATTCAACTAGAGAACTTGTTGTCATTGATCCTTCTGAAATTCCGACCAAGCGTCATTCGAATCCTCTAGTCGAAAACCCCCTTTGGACTTCTGATATAGTTCAAATCCCACCTCGCACGGTGCAAGACTTTTACATATTAGGGATAGGCGTTGATATACCTGTCATATCCCAAATACCAGAAACATTGTTACCTATATCGTACCTTTAGATCATTTTACTGGTACAACTGTCAGTTCCATCGCATCATCCGTTGGTCTGAACATGCAGTCTGTTGGTCCAAGTTCCACTATTTCTCTCAAGATGGCCCATTCTACGATGGTCCCTCATGTTGTGACTATTCCCACCGGTAATGTGGTGGTTAGCCAAGCTCCCATTGGTACACCACTATCATCTCAACCTTCCTTGTCACTTCCCCTTGGGTATAGAGCATTGAATTCTTCCATTGTTAACACTAACCAAGTTATACCCGAAATTTCTATACCTACACAACCCAAAGGGACTGGTCTTGGTGGCTCTAATCCATTAAGTGGCACTGATCATTCTTTTACATCTGCTTTCCAAATTCCAAGGACTCTACCTCATGTTGGGGGGAAACCTCAATTCATAGGGAAACCTCTGTTTGGTGGGAAACCTCCTTTCAAAGGGAAACCTCTGTTTGGAATGCAACCTCCATTTGGGGAGCAACCTTTGTTTGGAGGGAAACCTCCATTTGGGGCGCAAATTCCATTTGGAGGACAACCTCATGTTGGGGAGCAGCCTCAAATTGGAGCCCATCATCAACCTTCTGGAAAGAATGTGTCTACAATGCCCAATCCTTGGCACACTCCTTTTCCAGGAAATCCACTATTCCCTGAGGGGAAACATTCTCAAGGACAACAACAACCTTATCCTCTTTATGGAAAAAAATTTTATCCAGCTTATGGACAAACCCATCAACCGAATTGTAATCCTCAAAATCCGTCAGGTTATCCTCTGCTTGCACATGTTTCTCAACCCTCCTCGAATCTCGTTTACTCTGGTCAGCAACAACCATATGCAGGAGGACCTACTGGTTACAATTATCCACCTAACCCAGTTTACAGTCCTACTAGTGTCCCTATGCCACACCAGTATCACCCTTAGCTTAACCGATAGCTATCGTTCCTTGTTACTCTGGATCTCCTAGACTTGTCTCGGTTGACCAATGATCCTATCATGCATTATCCTTTCTGACCAGTGATTCCATCTAAACTACCTTCTGATATTCCAAAATTTCATGGTAAACCTGGAGAAGACCCAAATAACCATGTGATGACTTTCCATTTATGGTGTTCATTGAACTCCTTAATGGACGACTCTATCCATTTACATCTTTTTCAGCGAACACTTACGGGCTCAGCAACCAAGTGGTATATTGAACTTCCACATGGTTCTTTACAATATTTTAACTCCCTTTCCATGTCCTTTCTCACACACTTTCAACTACCCATTCAATACGAGACGGGTACCAAACTCTTGACCTCCCTTCGTCAGACAAACTATGTACATATCTCCGATCATATTCATGAGTGGAGACGACGATGAAGGTTGATCAAAGCAGTCATTCCTGACCAATTATTGGCGGAATGGTTCACTAAATCATAGTTACCCCTGATTTCTCGTGATGTCGACATGGGTGGTGTAGTCACCGAGGAAGAGGCCATTTCTCTGGCTCAGTACTTAGATTTTGTCTATTCCCAATATGGTACTTTGTATGATTTAATCCCAAATGCTACCCGTGCAAATACCAATCCATCTAAACTCTCATCCACGTCACATGCGGATGGAGTTATTGACTCTGTCAAAACCAAATTTTTTTCTTAGACGACTGGAACGAAAAATCGATCTACTTTGGCATCCACTCCCAGTTTGACCACACCCCCCTCTACCTTCCCCCAAACTCAAATATCTGAGGTGAATGCAGTTCAATCTGCCCCTTCACAACAAACCAGAGGTAAGAAGAAGACAAAGAAAAAAAACAAAAATACTAATAACAATGAACAACCAAAAGCTCAAAACCCACCACCTACTAATGAAAATCAACCACAACGGAAACTGAAGTTCCCATGTCTCATTTGTGGTGACGATCACTACACTCGAGACTATCCACATCGCGATGAAGTGGCCAAACTTTTCAAGGGGAATTCCCAATCCGTTGTGCTTACTCAGCCTTTTCCACAGCAGCAATCTATGGTTTCTCAAACCCCCTCTCTAGGGGGCAGCTCCAACCATCCTTCCCATGATGAAGCCTCGACAAGTGCCCATATTTACATGTTTAATAAGATTGATTTAACCACCCTCGCTATGACATACGACACACTAGTTAAACCTGACAAAATAAAAGTCACTAACGGTACCAGTACTTTACTAGATCCATCACCATCCTTTGTTAGTCCTCCATCAGTTAGTCCTCCATATGGACCACTTTAGATTGAGAAACCTATGTTTGACTCTATCTTATTCCCTCCTAAGAGCACTATCTATAAATCTACCTTTAATCCTAGTTCACGTGTCGCCCAGAACTACAACATTGTTGAAGATTTAGCTCAAGCACTGTGTGCTATGTCTGTGTTAGAAGTTCTACAACACTGCCCTAGTCAACGTAGAATGATCTTGGCTGATATTGGCTCTTTTGATCCTGAGTTGTCCACCAATATCATGTTTAACCTGGATAATTTCTCACCTCAACTCTCTCATCAACTTGCTTTCCAAGTTGACATTATTGTTCATAATCAACAAATCCACTGCACTATCTTGGATGAGGGAGCCTCTACTTGTGTCATGTCTTTAGCCTACTGGAAAAGCTTGAAATCGCCCACACTTAACAAATCCCCAATGATGCTACATGCATTCGACGGGAGAGGTTTTCATCCCCATGGAATTTTGTAGTCCTTGTCTGTCCAATTGGGCGGAAAATCCATCTCTGTTGATGTCGAGGTGGTCTATTCTCCCCTTGATTACAACTTATTGCTTGGAAGAAGTTGGTTATATGTTATGTCCTTCATTGCTTCACCAGTATTTCGATGTGTGCAATTTCCTCATCAAGGTAAAATTGTCACTGTCAATCAGTTAGATTTCTGTACACCTGACACCCACACTCCTGCTACCAACAATATTCCCTTTCTAGGATATCACAAGATCACGCATTAAAGAATTGGTGTTGGCTTGTTGAAAGACTCTCTCCTTATGGGTACCTTCCCTACACCACTTCCACCCACCACACATCATGTTTCCACAATCAATATGATTTCGACTACGGTTGACCAATCCTTGGAATTATCTGACCCTTGGATTTTACCTAGTCCATTGGAATTTGATGCAGTAGGTGACACCATACCACTTAGTCCAGTCGAAGCCTCATATGTTGCCATCCAATATGTCTCTACCTCCTCAGATGACCAACATCTCTTAGCACCCGACACTTACTCGATGTCGTCGTGGTTAAATTCCTTAACGTTTGTGTTCAACTACATTTCCCAAATTTTTCCTTCTGATGAATCAATAATGGAAATGCTTAGCATCGATGACGTACCTTGGGATGATAGCCATCATCGATCCTCTTTTCTTTTACCTCTCGAAGAAATCCAGGAAGATATACACTCTATCTTCCCCCCTGATGTTGTCCAATTTCCCCAATCACCTATACTTACACAATATTCTATTTCTGAAGGGAATTTAGGCAACATTACCTCTATAGTAGAAATAGATATTTCGATCAAGGAAGGTATCGTCGAAAATATTAATCTCGGTGTTAGTTGTACACCCAATGAAGTGGTTTCCTATACCTCTTTGTTTAAAGAATTTCACGATGTCTTCACTTGGAGATAAGAAGATATGTCAGGGATCAATCCTTCGATCGTTGTGCATGAGATTAAAACCTACCCATCTCTAAAACCTGTTCGACACAAACTTCACCCGATCAATCCTAAGAAGACCGTGACTATTAAGGAAGAAGTTGAAAAATTATTGAAATCTGGTTTCATATATCTTGTCTCTTTGATGGAATGGGTTTCAAACATTGTTCTACTTGCTAAGAAGCAAGGGACCATTTGTGTCTGCGTTGATTATAGGGACCTCAATAAGTCTTTTCTGAAAGATAACTACCCTACGCCCTTCATCGACCATATTATTGATAATTGCACTGGTAGCGTGATTTTCTCTTTCATGGATGGTTTCTCGGGCTACAACTAGATTGACATTTTACCTGCTAATCAGCATAAGACACCCTTCATCTACCCGTGGGGAACATTCTCCTATCGGAAACTACCTTTTGGCCTTAAAAATGTTGGTGCTACATTCCAACGGGCCATGTCATATGCTTTCCACGATATAAAACATATTGTGGAACCTTACCTCGACGATTTACCTGCCCATTCATGCAGTCAATTAGACCATTTTGGTCATCTACGGGATATTTTTCTTCGATGTCGGTTCTATCGCATTTGTTTGAACCCACATAAGTGTATTTTTGTTGTCGAATTAGGTCGACTTCTCGGTTTCATTGTTTCCAAGGAAGGGATTCGGTTGGATCCCCTAAAAATTAAAGCTATCCTTGCTTTACCTCCACCTAATAATCTAACACAACTCCAAAGTTTGCAGGGGAAAGAAAACTTTCTTCGTCATTTCATTTGTAACTACACTGAGATTACCAAAGGATTTATGTGATTGTTGCATAAAGAAACCCCTTTCATCTGGGATGGCACTACTTAATGATATTTTGCTTCTCTTAAGCATGCATTGACCAATGCACCTCTGTTGCATCCTCTAAATTACACAAAGGACTATATCCTTTACTTAGCAACCTCCACTTCCACTATTTACATGGTGTTAGTTCAAGAGGACCCTAACGGCAAGGAACATGTGATATAATATTTGAGAAAAATTCTATCTGGTCATACTGCTAGTGCAATCTGGTCATACGTGGTTCTCCCATTGGTCATATTGCTAGTGCAATCTGAGGTTGCATCCCAGGAATGTGTTCTAAGAAGAACGAAACCAAGAATGAACCATATCCAAACTGCTTCTACTTCCCTGTTCTGCATCTCATAATATGCTCCTTTACATTCTGAAGGAACCCTGCACTCCAGTTAAACAGTGTTGGCTCTAGACACTGTAAACCATAGGCCACTTGTGATCTTGAAACTAGGTGAGTGCTCATACTTCCCGCTATACTTGTAATGGAAAACAGAATGGATCGAAGAGATAGATCCCTAATATCTTTGATCACAATTCTGCCACCCACCTGTCACATACCCACTACTCAAAATCAAACTTTTTCATTGATTCCTCAACAGTCAGAATCCCCGAAGTTCTACGGGGCTTAGCACAGGCTATCTCTTTCCTTTTTCCACCTCCATGTGATTATAGTTCACCATTATGAGCCGAATCATCACGGCATCTTTTCACACTTCGTGACTCGGTGCTACCAGAATGTCGAGTCTCTCAACATTGCAAACCCCGAAGCTTGAAACAACGAAACGCCGAACCCCGACAGGGCTATCGAGGGGCAAGTTTTTCTATTGGGGACTTGTCTACGTGACCCTGTACTGTACCCACATGCTTAAGACAACCAAGAGATTAACAGATTTTCACGATTTGGGGAATCGCAATACACGACTCCTACATTTCCCCATTCAAATCCCTGAAGCTTCGGAGGTCTCCAAAGTTTCCCTCCCAAGGGAGATCGACCTTCCGCACATGACCGTGTATTTCCCAGAGTCAAATTCGGGTTTCATAGTTTCTTCTTTTCTGATGCCGAGGGTTCTTGACCTCTCAATCTCCCGAACTCCAATGAGCCGACTCCCCATCTTTGGCCCTTAGCCCCTTCTGGCTAGATTCTTGCTCCACGTGACCACTATCCTCGTGACCACAGCCCTATCTCTTATCGGGGTTTCGGACATCGCAATGTCGAACCGCAAGGACACCTTGTGATCCAGGTGGATATTGGTGGCCACCCACCATTTCCAAATGGCTCAAAACAGTTTTCTGGCCATTTTGGCAGTTTACTATTTTTAGCAGTTTTTCGGGTCCTGAACTTCTGGAGCCATTTTGAGGCCCTAAACGACGTTTTTTGGGGTATGTTGCGGTTGCAAAATTCCGTCATGGAATTTTGTCAAAAATGTTGTATTCCTCGGATAGATATTTCCAACGAGCTATCATACGCCTAAAACAGAGATCGTATGCAAAAGTTACGACCCCGAGAAGTTGATGCACCAACTTACCCAAACGGGGCCCACATGACTTTTGGCGCTTCATCCCCTAGGGTTAGGTTTTTGGATGTCTAGGACTTTTGGCATACCCGTCTATTGTAAAAAGGC
>CBVK0101300119.1:0-12750 GCA_900067695.1 Picea abies | reverse complement strand
TGACACGCATCCGCTCCCAAATGAACGGTCCAGATCAAATCTCGTTGATTCGGGGATCCTGGTGTCGAGTGACTCTCCTCACATCCTCGATATCCCCGATATCCACTCTGATACCACTTTTTCAACTCGAATCCCCGATATCTGAAATACCGATGGACTCTTGATCTCCACCACGCGTCCTCCTAAGATGGACGGTCCTGATCACCTCTCATGATTTTGGAGTTTCTGTTGCCGAAATACCCCGGCAACTTGTCCCTTCAATCCCCGAAATGCCAACGGGTTGCCGATCTTGCTCGCGTGTCCTCCTATGATGGACGTTTCAGATTGGTTTTGGGATTTTCACTATGAAAATTCCCAACCTCATGTCATCGTGACTCCCAATTTCACAAATGTCGATATCCTGATGGCCACGCCTCTCGTCGAAACTTTCAACCTTCTATTCACAAGGGCTTAACCCTCATGCATCTCTTAACAGAGCCAATGGCTGTCGGGTTTTCCTAGCTAAGATCTAACGGCTCAGATCTGTCCCACCTTGTGCACTCTTACACTACTTCATGGGTGTGGAAAAATCAACGGTCCAGATGTTCTCATGGATTGTGGGGGTCTACGATCCCGATTTCCTCGCTATTCATGAAGATAGAGGAAAAAGGGGTGAGGTATGTAACACCCTTATTTCTTTCATCAATCTAACGGTCGTGAATGACCCGGGAATATTTCGACGGGATCTCGTCCATCGATTGATATTTATCCCTACGTTGTTACTTCGGGATTTTAAGAGGGTCATTCCTCCTTGCACAGGGTTGTTAGGGCTTGCACATTCAAGTCCTTTTTCTAGGTTCTTGGTAAACCTTTCCCAGGAGGGAATCTCTGTGAAGAGATCTATTCTGGGGCACTCCTGGAGATAGATAAGGGGAAACAAATTCCCGAGTACGAGCTAGAAGTATGACTTGGTTCAACTCATGCATAATTAAATTCATTTATCAGTCATAAGCCAATTCATTCATTTTATGTTCTAAGCATATATCTATTATTTCTTATCAAAACACTGCACAGACATTCTTATACTATAATCGTTCACAATTTCACAATTCTATGAGCATATATGTCAGTATATGAATTTCAAGATGCAATATATAAAACACTTATCAGAAATGACACCAGAAGTGAGTGCAACTGCTGAGAGGGGTGCTCGTTTCCACCCAACTGTAAGCGTAGCGACTCCCAGTGGATTTACCACTAGCCACCCCCGAGCTGAGATCACGATGTTGTGAGACTGCGTCTCTCTGTCTGCCAGTGACCAGGAGCAAAGGTTGCAATCCTTCCTCTCTATTATCACTCACTCTGCATAATGCCAAATTCCCCTCACATCTGCCCGATCGAATCGCTTCTTCCCCATGCCTTATCCTCTTGCGAGGTTGCGTGTGGCATGATTACCCTCGCGTTGATCAGGCATGACGGCTCTATGGATAGGCGATTCACCTCCCCATCCCTCATTAATCCATCAACCTACCAGCCTGCAAGGCATTAAATTCAGGGCCAGTGAGCCGCTTTTGGTTCTCTGGGCCAGTGGAGTCCAAATACGGTATTAATTCTCAGTGGAAGTTAACACCACCTTTCCAGGTTCCTTCCACCGCCATCATGATCTCTTTTTCTACACATCCCCTCTCAGTAGTCCTGCAATAAAATTCATGATGTTATTCGCATTCATTGACCTTTCCCTCAAGGTCCATTTTCATCACATATTCACATTTATGAGTTTGCCATAGTCCTTGGCCAGTTTAGTTATATTTACAAGTTGGGGGAAACAGGGTGTTACACCACCAGTCTCACTCTTAGGACACAATGGTTTTCCAGATATTCATTCACAAGCGCGGGAAGTGCCCGCTGTCCAGTTAAAACTATCGGAGCCCCTATTTTTAAGAGACTAGTTATGAAGTACACATCTTCCAACTTGATGGTAAGAAGTTTCATTTCCATATGGAATCCTTGTTCCGCAACATTCCACAACCTAATCATATGCTCAAGAAGAAGGACCTCTTTCTTCATTTTTTGCATTTTGAAATATTTGAGGAGACCGCAATCCCTCAATGTGGCTCTTGATCAGGTACTTCACAAGGCAAACACATCATCGAGATTTTTCTCTCTTTCTTTCCACTCAAGCATGATTGTTTCCAAAATCACCTGCAATCATCAACAATAAAATTTTCATTAAAAATCACATTTTTCAGCAATTTTCAAAACTTTAAAAAATGATCGTTTTCTTTTGTAAAATGCCAACACCCGCTTTTCATGAACATAAGGGCACCAACGCATCCTTACATCAGCCACTAAAGAGATTAAAAATTAAAAAATTCTGCCTTCACATTTTGAGCGTGCACTGGCCGTTCTTTCTTTCCACTCAAGCATGATTGTTGCCAAAATCACCTGCAATCATCAACAATAAAATTTTCATTAAAAATCACATTTTTCGGCAATTTTCAAAAATTTAAAAAATGATTGTTTTCTTTTGTAAAAGGACAAAACCCCCTTTGCATCAACATCAGGGCACCAACACATCCTTACATCGGCCACTAAAGCACTTAAAAATTCAAAAATGCTCCCTTCACGTTTTGAGCGCGCGTTGGTCGTTCTTGGACATTGTTTCTTGTGTTTTTTTGGGCAGTGCCCTCATATCCACTACACCAGGGCATTGGTGTACCCTTTACTGACTAGGAGGGGTGTCTTCCAATCCATTCAGCACTCCCCCACTACTTCTAGAGGAGCACCAAGATTTTTGGGTGCTTGGGCTGACCCAGGGCATCAAGTTTTAAAAATAATTATTGCCTTAAAAGAAAATGTGAACCATACAAATGGAAGAAGGGAAGAAGAGAACCAACCTAGTCCAAACGGAGAGGAAAATGGTTGACCATAGCTCCGACACTGAGCAATACAAGATTCACCTCCAAAGCACAAATTCTCCACTACTACAAATCTTTTCACAAATGAAATGGTAAATGACATTTTTTACCCCATTTTACTATTATACATTTCATTTTTTGCCTAAAAATATAGTTTTTGGGTCTGTTAAAATATTTTGGAGGCCTTATTAATCCCCTGGAATGTAGTTTTGACATTATTGACAAGTTTTAGAGAAGTTTTGTTTGTTTTTTATCTTGTCACATTCACGAGCATAGTCTTAGTTCATTCTCAAGCTCAAAAATATAAGAACGCGTCGGGTAAACTTTTATCTCTTTTTCGGACCTGCATGGATAAATGAAAAAGGATCCCCCTGGAGTCTTCTTTAAAATCTTTTCAGACTCTCTAAATGTGAAAAGAGTGTCGAGTGATCTTGCTTCCTTTCCCACTCATTAAAAGGTTTGAAAGGGCGTCTTTCGAGTGATAATTTATCTCTTTTTCAGCCTCACAAGAATAACATTATGAAAAAGTACAACATTGGAGTCATCTTTAAGTTGTTTTTAGACTCTCTAAATATGAAAAACCATTGATTTTACCTTCTCTGGACTCGTTAAACAATTACACATTGAAGGGCCCATACGAGACCGAACCCTTACTTCTTCCAGTGTGTTAAACAAAGGAAGAGGGACTTACTGAAGGTGAGTTATATCGATCATGTGTTACCCTCCTTGAGCTCATTAAATTAAAAAGAGGTACTCATCTATCTAGATGGGGGAAAATTGAAGGAAGCAAGCCAAGCAATTTTTTAGAACACTACCAGTAACTCTTACAGTGGCCCTTGAACATGACACTCTGTCTTTGCACGCATTTCAATCCACTGAACCTCTACTGAACCAATCCTCTGACTTTTCCTACTCATTTGGGTCACCCGACGAAAGTCACAGTGTCCACTGCATCATCATGTTTTGGTCCATGTCATGTTTGTGTTGTTATGCCTCAGTGTTCAAGGGAAGTATCTGCCTCGAGAGTCAGCCATCACAAAAATTCATGTTTCAATACTCCTGTCAGTCCATGTTCATTTGATCTACCAATTTACATCTCTGTGTCAGTTTTGTGTCATTGATGAAGGATACATCAAGGCCCTCCTACGACCAATCTATTCCTGTCAACCTCAACACATCATCCGGGAACTAGACTTAGAAACCAGTTAGTACCTTGGGACCTGCATGCCTCAATGGCAGACCTCCTCACGTTCGATAGTGGGTTTACATCATTGACCTATGATCGAATGATTACACGGATGTTCGACTTCAGCTTGTCCATTCACATTCGTTGGAATGTACTAGAGTACCTTGGGAATCATTGACATCAATGGTGATTTCCCTAGCACTTGTTAACGGTTTACATCATTGACCGGTAATCAAGTGGTTTCTTCCATGTTCGACATCAGGACATCTATTCACATGGCTAGAATGGTACTGCATAAGGATTGGTAAGAAGACCCTGGGATTGCGTTATCACTCCGATATGTACTTTTCCCAGGTTGCGATGGAGTTTCTTTTGAACTTTGACACATATATTGTTACATAGATCCACTTTGTATTGGTCATGGCTATGTCTTGTCGTATCGTAGATCCACTGTGTATTTTTTGAGGCTACGATCAGGTTCATGTCATGGGAGTATAGATCCACATTGTATCTTCAGTGGTTATACCTTTTATCAATGTAATTATGGATCTGCAGTGTATTTTATGGCGGCCATACCTAAAAGGTCTTTATCACTCAAGCATAGGTATGCATGCCTTGGGTTTGAAACATGTCATTAATGTTTGTTGGATGTTTGTGTGTAGCTTCTATTAGGTTCTTTGCGTCCATACCCTTGCTTTAAAAATTCTACAAAGTACTTCAGTCATCAATTCATGTCTTCTAACTTCACACTTTGGGGGGCAATCTATTACACATCAAAATTACTCACTAAGATGATGGTCTAGTGTCGTCATTACCAAATGTCGTAAGTGTCACATTCACCCATAAGTGTCACAAATATCATATTGTTATCAAGAACACTTGAAAGACACCTCAAATACTAGTTTTGAAGAGGATAAATCATTTGAAAAAAAGTACAAGTCTTTTTCCATTGGAATAACCACTAAAAAGTCAATTTTTGGAAGGGAGCGCTCCCCTATGCTCTGTTAGGGAGCGTTGACGCTTTGTGCTCTCTTCTGGGGGAGCATTGGAGCACTTTGTACCCCATTCAGAGAGAGTGCTTCCCCTCTTTTAGGTAAATTCTGGTTTGTTGAGGGAAATCAGGGAAGAGTCCCCTCAATCTATGAAAGTGGTTGGATTAGAATCTAAGTTCAAGCCTTGATCTTAGGGAAGATCCTCAATTGAAGGAGAAGAATCCTCAACTTATCGCAATATCTCTCAAGTGGTTAGGCTTCTCCAAGCCTATATAAAGAAGCCTTCTCATGGTGAAAGGGAGAGACATTGTAAAGCATCTAACTTATGATCTCATAAGGGAGATATCATTGAAGCATCATCCTTCTGTGTGTGGATTATTTGAGCAAGGTTCTGAACAAAGGGAGCGTGGTGAAGCTACTGCACTACATCCATGGCTATAAGCAACACTTTGTTCTCATTAATATAAATTCATGCTTGGCCTATTTCCTTTAAAGTTTGTGTATATGAACTTGTTTCTTTCATAGATTCATTATAAAGATAATCATAGTAGAGCAAGAAGTATTCTTCTTGTTTCTCATTGTACCACAAGACCTTCAAATGAACTTAGAGATCAAGATCAGCCTGGAGCTAACAAGGACAAACGTTAGTAAAAAGGTACTTGCCTTTCTTCCCTCTTCTTCTTTGATAGTTTAGCTTTATGATAAAGGAATGTCAGTGTCCATAATAGCACTTTATGTCTTGGAGTTAGGGGTCTAGAATCCAATAGGAAATCCACTTGTCCGTAGGGGGATTCTCCTGTAACACCTATGTCAAGCAACTAAGCCACCACGATATAACCAATGCATAGGCGAACATTCGTAAGTCATTTCCACCATATGAGCAGGGTAACAAAGCCTAAAATATCAAAAGCACTTCCTCTCATGGAGGTAAAGGTACTAGAAAACCCCCATATACGAATAGATCCACAGAAATATATATGATGCTAAGAAGGTATTGGGGGGATATCCCCTCAACCAACCTCACACGACCTCGTTCTTAACTCTGGTGTAAGAGGAGTCTCCTAACGCGACCAATTATACAATGAATTTAACCACTCCCTTAGTCAGAAACATATGTTGAGTTTAATAGCCTTGGAGAAGTTTACTCACAAAATCCTATTCCAAGGATCTAAACATTAAGCTAGTTTGTGCACTCTAAAAAATAAAATCGTTTCTAATCAATTTTAAATTTATCAACGTTACTTTTAGTGGCTTTGTTTACTCAAAAGGTGCAGTCATGAAACTGATGACGTTATGACTCAACAAGTAAAAGAAATGAATATAAATATAATCCAAATTCCTAACTTCAATTCTCAACAAATGATAAGCTTTTTAAAATGTAACTTTCAACTTAATTCAGAAATTTCAAATAAGATGAAATATTTCCATACATGTACTAATATCAACGATAAGAACCCAAAAGATCAAATGCCAACAATGCAAAATGTATATGTTTTTGTATTTTCAATATAAAAGAATGAAAATGCAAGAACTAAACAACAATTTGATATAAAGACCCTACTGTACGCAAAAAAAGACAAACCAAGTAGAATATCAAGAAGAAAAAACCCATCCCAAGATGCAAGGACAACCAATGAAAAGGATGATGAGAAAGAAAAATATGCCCGAAAATTCAACCAAAGAAGGGTTTCCTATCACTCTGCAGGCACTTAACAGTCATGAAAAAGACCTAAGAAGACTAAGAAACCATCAAAACTTACCCAACAAACATCAAACTCATCAATCAAGCAAACAAGGATGATGTACAGGACTATTCAAGATAAAACCGCGTATATACACTTCCTACATAACAATAACTCGCGTATGTACGTGACTATCAAGGAAAAACCACATATGTGTATTGAAACATTGCTAGGTTAAGGATAAGGCCAAGAGACTCAGAATCAAAATTAACAGAGGTTTTCAAGCAATCAGACGATATGAAACTCCAGATAAATGAGAGCAATCAAAGGAGAAAAACAATCCAAACCCCAAAAAGAAGATTCAATCCCCATTATGGTCACCAATTATGTTACAAGGAAAATCACTCTATGGCACGGGGTAAACCACAACATACGGAAATGATTGCAGAAATCAACTCTAATCTCAGGTATGCTATATAAACAAATATGCTAACAAGACAAGATAAAGATCCTACCTCGTCCAGACATTCGATGAAGTCCACCATTGAGCACTTGACTCAAAGCAATACACCTGCAACTAGTCCTCAACAACCAAGATACACAAGAATATGGTGATAATATATAAAGTTAGCACATATAATAGCATAATCCATCAATATTCATAACAAATATGCCCATGGAATAACAATTCATATATTTTCAACACATTAATTGGACGAGAAAAGAGTATTTCTATTAAAATGTAATCAAGAGAAGTGTATGGATGAAAAAATTATGTGTCGGCACGTTCGGAACTGAGAAACTAAGTCCCTTCCAGCTGGGCCTCCACCACTTCAATCCTCCACCAAATGAAATCTCATATAAGAGAGACAATGGGGTTCTCCATCAAATAGGGAAGAGCTTGGGGGATGAACAATGTGTTCAGACTTAAAAGGACAAAGGGATGTAGACTCAATATGAAGTGAATAATTTCTCCAAAGTAACTTTTCTCTCAAAGTTGAATTCTTCTCCTTTTCCATAGCTTGGATAAGGCCCATTTATAGCCTTCAAATGGAACTGAAGGATCAAGTCAGAACGTTTCCAGTATATGGAAGGTCAAGGATCATGGATCCTATGACATGACATTGAAACCCAACACCATTTTTTAATTTTGAGCACAAAACCCGATGTACGCGGGATGTAATGGTGAAACCTGCATATATGCATGTTGTATAGCTATTAGGGCACATATATGTGGAAAAATACATTTTTTATCTCTAGGAACTGCAAAAAGGGACTTCAAGTCTGCATAGGGAAATGGAAAAGGCCTTCTGAGCAAGTTGCATGGGGTGAGGAAAATATTTCTATAACACCTTCACTTCAATATATTTCAAACGATTGCTTTATTTCTCAATTCTGAGCTCCAAGCAAAAATTTACAGTCATCTAAATTTTCTAATTCACCCCTTTTGAACACTTTTCATTCTGGTGCAATTAATCCTAGACACCAATTTTTGTTACTTGTAGAAGTGAATATATCAAGAAGTAGAGGAAATTTTGTATGATATGTAGATAAAAATTATGATAGAGAATTCATAAGAACTCTTATATTTTCAATCTGAATCTCCAGTCAAAAAATAGAACAATCTGGAAATGACAATTTTTTTCCTTTTTCATCCCTTTTTCACTAAACCAAAGTGTTTGGCTTGATGAGTATACAAAATATTGAGTGAATAAAATTTTCCATATTTGTCATCTTGGGACCCTTTTCCTCCTAAGAAAATCCCAAAAATCCCCACAAAGTGGCCCAAAATAATGGATTTTCCCCTATTTCAGCATCCCCATTCCAAACCCTTTATAATCCAACCAATTTCTTCACAAAGTGTTTTCATGTTTGTATTTTTGACACTCTGTACAAGTTTCAACAATAACTGTGCTCCTGCCATTGAGTTTGACCATGATCTTAAAAAAAAAGTAATTTTCATTTTATGGAAAATCAAAGAATAATTGGTCAATGGCCAACTATGGCACTTTTATACACCTCAACATTGTGGACAAAACCCATAAGTTAAATCTCAATATGAATTAATATGCTCTAGTTATTGCCAAAATACGTTTTTGTCTTCATACTTGTTTTTTTTTAGACTATAGAACAATTTTTCCTGTGCGGTGTCCTTCTTCTCTTCATCCTTTCTGAAGCCTACACACATAAATTTTGAGTTATGAACTAGTATTCATCACGCACCAGATCCACAATGCGTGACACCAATATTTAGTGCATGCCTCACACACCAATATTAAGTGGGAACAACTTCTATACAGTGCACCGATATTCAATGCGCACAAATTTTTACACCATGCATCAATATTCAATGTGCACATATTTTTATACCACACACCAATATCCAATGCACGCAATTTTTTATACCGCGCACCAACATTCAATGTGCGCAACCTTTTATACCGAGCACCAATATCTAGAACGCATCGTGCACCAATATTCAATGTGTGTACCTTTTTATACCGCACACCAATATCTAGTGTGCACAACTTGTTATACAACACATCAATTATTCAATGTGCGCAAATGTTTTTATGCCACGCACCAATATTCAGTGCGCACCATGTGCCAATATCGAGTGTGTGTGACTTTTTGTACCATGCACCAACATTCAGTGCACACAAATGTTATATCGCACACCAACATCCAATGTGCACAACATTTTATACCACACACCAATATCCAGTGCACACCGCACACCAATATACAGTGCACATGACTTTTTATATTGTGCACCAATATGCAGTGTGCACTGTGTACCAATATTCAGTGCACATGAATTTTTATACCATGCACCAATATCCTGTGTGCGCAAATTTTATATCACGCCTCAACATATAGTGCACGCAATACCAATTATGCACTGCACAACAACAATATTTAGCACACACAAGTCCTTTCTTTGCTTAACCGATTTTCCTTATTTTCTAGTTCGTGACCATCGCGACCATCATGGAAATGTCTGACTCACCTTCTTCCCCAATTTGACACATCTCAAATGTTCAAATGATGAATTTACCAACTTCATGTTCATCTATGGCCCATACAAGTCCAGTGTTGAACCAAAATATTTGATACCATTTTGTAACATCCCCCAACTAAACCGAGGAACACTACTTACAGAAAATACACATAAATTCAAAAAAAAATCTTCTAATTTACTTTTTGTAGCTTATCAACTATGAATTATACATAGATTTAACCATTTCATATAACATTATTTAAATGCATCTTCATCATGGTGACCAACATGACTATCACGCCCTTACTGAGACAAGTCATGCACACAACTTCCTTTGTACTACGTGCGGAAACTATTCACAACAAGCATGAAACAAGCTTATTACTACATGCGACAACTATTCCTAGCGTGCGTGATGAGTCGAGCACCACGTCAGAATCATGTTGTTGTTACTACTAAAATTGACTAACTTATGCAATTAAATACATAATTGCGAACAATATGACATTCAAGCCCATGCAATTGTCCATACTAGTCAAATAGGTAAATGCAAATAATAAATTTCACCACAACAACATATAATTCATTCTCATGCATAGAGTAAAACGCATAGCAGTTAAAATCATAAATTAACACAGGAAAAAATACAAACACTTATATTTTTAAAATAGTTGTGCAACTAACTGCTTGGGAAGGATGTTCCAACCAACCATAGACTTGTTTTTCCAATTCTCAACAACAAGGCACCCCCGAGTTGAGGCTAGGAATCCAAAAGAAAAGGGTTCCTCTCACAGTCCACTCACAACTCAATTTCTCACAACCCACTGGTATTCTCCTACAACTATCTTGAATTTTTTTCGACTCTCTTCCTCTCGACCTGCCCAACCCAAGGAATGTACCCCTTCACTTCTCTCATTCCATAGGGTGTCCCATTCATTTATCATGGTCTCTATAGAACAGGTAACTAGGAATGTCCCTACTGGGAAACTAGAGGGAACTCACTTCCAGGAAAACTACCAACAATAACCACAACACTTATTGCTATAGTGCAACTCACATAAGAGTTTACTCTTCAGGGATGACAACCTGGCTCTTCAATATTCAACTCCAAAGCACTCTGAAATGATCCAGAATGCTCCAAAAATTGCCCAACCTTCTTTCTCTATCTTCAATTCTCTCTTTTTCTCTGCTCTCTGCTTGTTGTTCATGTAAAACTCAATGTGTAAAAATTGCTTGTAACTTCCCATACAAATTTCCTCTATTTTCTGAAAATAATTGACTTCTCACTCTGCCCAATGTTGATTGTACTTCCATGCTCTCCAATAACTATGGGATGTGACTCTCACACCCACCCTCTTACATTATTTTAATGATTAGGCTCTCATACACTCAAACACAAATTAGAAGTTATCCCCAATGGTAATAAAATTTAGGAAAATGTGTTGAATTAATATCCAAAATTAATTTCCCCCTTGGACCCCTATTAGACACTCGCTTCTCTTGTATAAAACTCAGCCCCCATCTTTGTCCATATTCCCAAACAATTGGTATCACATTTTATTTATTTAAAAACAAAAAATACATTCGCATATTACATCGTTTGGCCATAGCCACATTTATATCTACATTATGCATAAATTAAATTAGGGATTATAGTGGGGATGTTACATCAAGTGAACATACTATTTTATTGAAATGATATTTGTTTTAAATCATGCCTAACAAATTTACATATACCTCACTCTAAAGAGAAAACTAATGCTCATTTTATGATTTATTGTTCAATTGAATGATCTATTTTTTTCCCACGGGAAAAAAGTCATGTTTTAATGTATTCATTGAGAAAAAAATCACATAATAAGTGCTTACATCAGATCCTTCCATAGAGGAGAACATATTACCCCTTGAGTTTGAGATCAAATCCTTTTTTGTCTTCAAAGCATTGGAATCAAAACAATTCCCTAGAGGAGTCAATCACAATTGAATAAGGAATTACATCGTACATATCCAAGAAAAATCAGCCAAAGGCCTCTCTAAAACATCAATCTTGCTAGGAAAAAAAAAGAAACAAAAAACACAAAATACCTATGCAGATGGCCTAAACCCACTCCTACAATGAAACAAAGGAAAATTTAACTAAACATAAGGCTTGAATTTCCTAAATCCGCCTTCTTAAGTTTGAGAACTTGAAGGAGACAAATCCAATGGAATGACCTTTGTCTTCTTAGATTTACTCAATGGAGAAGATGAAACCCATGAAACAAAGAACTACAAGATGAGGAAACCTTGGTCTTAATCCCCTATGAACAATCAAAATTGACCAAAACATTCCCGAAAGAAGAAAACACAATGTTTTGAAATGAATCAATGACCAAAATTGACCACTACTCCAAAGAGGAAACGACACCCAAAGTTGAAAAAGTAACCAAATCCAAGAAAGAAAGAGATATATTATCCTTGAAGAAAATAAAAAACACACTACTACCATCCCCCAAATCAACAAAACGATGCATTAGATGAACGAGAGATAGATGATTTAAAGAAGTATAAGGGTCCTACATAATCAACCTCGAAAATTTAGAGGGAGACTCATTTTGAGAACCCTAAATTAGTTGAAATGCTCTACCCCTCGGAGAATCAACCAAAGAAACAAAATTAATTCTTGTCACCCCTACCCCATGTCTGAACTCTAGGAAACCTATCATCCTTTCAACAAGGATAGATCATTGTGCAAGTGTTGAAGATGATTCCAAACAATTTGAAGCCCCAATAGTTGTTGGTTGCTCCACAATCTCACTAGACTATAAATTTGATAAACAAGCCAGAGCCTTTGAAATCCCTTCCAAATAATGTGAAGGAAGTAAAAGGGAAATACTTTGGTAAATATCTCCTAATCGATAGATGATCAAGGTATTCATCCCAAGGATGATAAGGTCAACTACAACCTCTAAAGTAGGGATGACTACCTTCCCAAAAAACGATTTACCCACGT
>CBVK0101300091.1:0-11433 GCA_900067695.1 Picea abies | reverse complement strand
TAAGTGTATGACAGAATATAGTGCATGCTGATTTTGTCATTAAATTTCTATAGATGTGTGGCTTCTAAAGATTCTAATTCTATCGCAACTCACTTCTTCTTAGTTGTAGGTTTGTTTCTTCTCATGCACCTGTCATGGCCCTTGTGAACCGTCACCTTGTTCTTAAGCCTTCCTTATAAATTTGACCTTTTTCTTTTGTCAGTGATGGTTTTCCTTTTATTGAAACTGAAACATCCTTTTTCTTACCCTTTGATGAACCTTCTAATCTCTATGATGAGGAGACCATAGTAGTGGTTCCTCTGACTTTTGTAGCAAAATTCTCTTCAAACCCGTGCACTTTTAGGAATGCCTCCCAGGTCGTATCAAACCTCTATAACTCAACTTTCACCTGAATATTTAGGAGACCATGATGATAATAACTCTTCTCTTTTCTATTGGGGTGTTCTGGATGTATGCTTCCATTTTTGTTAAACGTTTCCACAGTAAATGTGACAAATTTATCAAAAACCCTCCTTTGCATGCAACAAAAGATGAACATGATATAGAAAGAATGTATTATAATGACCCTCACAAGAAATATACTTATGGATGAAGTATATTACGTCCCTCTAAGGTTGAATCAGTGAATCTCTTGGACAACCCTTGATCTAGTCAGGATTTGGTGCCTTTTTTCATAGAATTGGGCACCATGCATTGATTTCGATGTTCTTGTTCTTAAATTAGTGTTCCCTTGTTTGCATCAAACCCATTATGTTCTTGTTCTTAAATTAGTGTTCCCTTGTTTGCATCAAACCCATTGCAAATGCAATCGAGGCTTTTGAAACTGGAATCAACATACCTCCCACCTGTGTGCATGCTCCATCATAAGTGTCAGCGAAATCCAAAGCAATCCTCTTGTTATAGCCTTGAAAGTTCTGAAAGAAGTTCAACAATCCTACTCTGTGAAACAATTTGTGCTTCCAAAATCTTGCTATGTTTGGGCTCATGTCTATTTGTGATACCTCCCATTACTAACAATTAAGAGATAAATGAAGGAATTCAATCAAGTTATCCCCAAATTCGACTGAAAACACACTAGGGTTTATTGTAGAGTGGAAATGGCAAGTGAAAACAAAATGGAAAATGATAAGTAGAGTGGAAGAAATATCTCATATGATGACATGACATAACATGTGTTAATAGGATATTATGTCACCACCATTTTTAACTAACTCATACAATCAAGATTTTGGATTAATAAAGAGTTATAATCACAGATTTTAAAACATCTTATATACCATCATAAAAACACGTGACAAGTTTCATGATATTTTAGGATTTATTTGATTTAGAATAGTCATATTATAATGTTTATATAGTATGATTATTCCATTATCGTTAGGAAATTATAAGGTAATATACAATTGCTATTAAAAATGTCTTCACAAATTCAAAAAAGATTTTATTAAGAAACCAAAAGAAATTACCTTGAGAATGTTGCTTACCAAGTATTGTTGATTTTTTTTTTTCTCTTTAATATGCAAAAATGAATTCTTTGCAAGTTTTTTTTTTGTTTGCATTATAATGACTTCTGTGTAGGTTTCTGATACTTTCAAACTATAACAGTTTGATTTGCAATAGTTTCTAAGCTCTGTGATCTGTGAAATTCTGATAGGATGCAAGTTGTCGAGAAACTTGTAGTTGCTATACAATCTTTGAAAACTCGTAGCTTATTAAAAGTATGGAAAAACTTGTAGCAGATTAAAAACACCCACTTTGTTTGCTAGAATATGGTTTTCAAACGAAGGGCCATCCAACCCCGCCTTTAGAAAAGGTTTTCATAGTTGAACTTTATTTATTATTATTATTATTATTTTATTTGTCTTTATTTTTATCAGGAAGAACTTAGGTTGAAGTAGAAGTAGGTGAAACACCCCTTTGACTTACAACCTCCATTTTGGACTGCTTTATCAATTCTTGGACAAATTCTTCTCTAGATATTGGTTTCTGATATAATCTCAATTGATGTCCATTAACCAAGAATGAGATTCCTTCATCATCAATAGTATTTAATTTCACAAAACCATTATAAAAAATGGTGTCTATTTCATATGGTCCCAACCAATGATTAGAGAATTTTCCTTGAAAATATTTAAACTTTGAATAAAAAAGTAAGGCCCAATCACCTGGCTTAAATTGCTTTGTCTTAATGAAATTGTTGTGCCACTTTGCCCCTTGTTG
This sequence comes from Picea abies, assembly GCA_900067695.1. NCBI lineage: Eukaryota > Viridiplantae > Streptophyta > Pinopsida > Pinales > Pinaceae > Picea > Picea abies. The sequence continues at coordinate 9,213 of CBVK0101300091.1, read as the reverse complement.
TTGAGTAAGAATAGTGTGTTGGAGGGAATCCTAACACATTTCATCAAGCTCATTTATCTGCTCCAACCTATGTTTCTGTGTTTTTGAAAGATCCATTCCTACTTTCACTGCAAATATTAGAGTTTTAACTTAAAATTCAATAGGTAGAACTACGTGCCTACCATATACCAATTCATAAGGAATAAATCTAGTAATGTTTCTCCATGTTGTTCAGTATACCCAAAGTGATTTTGGAAGCCTATCTGCCCAATCTTTATGATGAAGATAGTTTTTTTGGTTAGAATCGTCTCCAAAACTTTGTTACTATATTTTGTTTTCCCATTGTCTTGTGGATGATATGGAGAATAATTTTCGTGTCTGATATGGTGTTGTTGAGTAATTGATTGAATAAGATTTGATGTGAATTGTTCTCCTTGATCTGTCACAATCTCTCCAGGAACACCAAAGTGAACAAAGATTTCTTCAAACAAGAAATCTACAATTGCTTGTTTGGTTTCCTTAGGAAGATATTATGCTTCTACCCACTTAGTAACATAGTTTGTACATACCATTACATACCTTTTTATTGGATGGTGGATTAATTAGAAATTATGGTAGCAAAGGCATTTCATTTGCTTGTACTGGCCGACCCATCCTCTGACAATTGTCACAATTTCTAACATACTTCTTGGCATATCTAAAAAGACTAGTCCAATAATATCACAGATGAAGGAATTTATTAGCAGTTTGCTTGTTAGTGAAAATCCCCCCACATGGTTCATCATGACATGCTTTGAGTATGCCAAATAATTCGTCTTCTCGTAGACATCGTCTAATTATGAGATCTGGTCTTGTATGGAAGAGATCTCTTTCAATCCATGAGTATGTGGCACTTTGTATCACAATATTTTGCCTCTCTTTAGGTGAGAGATGTTGTGGTAACTTTCTTGTAGCCAAATAATTATGAATATCAACAAACCAATGTGAATTAGTATATATTGCAAACAAAGGTTCATCAGGAAAATTATCTTCTACAAGAACAATTTCACCTTCGACGTTAATTCTGGAAAGAAAATATGCAACCATATTTTATTTTATATGTTTATCTAAAATGGTGATGTTAAATTCCTGAATTAATAAAAGTCACCTAGTTACTCTACCATTTGTAATTGAGTTATTCATAAGATATGGTTAGTATGAATGAAATATTCATAACCAATAATATAATGCCTAAACTTATAACATGTACAACTGTGAGAAATTATTTTTTATTCATAGTATAATTTAACTCGGCATGAGCTAAATTTTTGCTAATGAAATAGATAACATAAGGTTGGTGATCTTCCTTTTGTCACATAACTACTCCTATAGATGTATCTAAAGCATCAGTTGATATGTGAAAGGGAAAATACCAATTTGGTCCTTTTAACACTGACACTACATAAAGTTTTTCTTTTAGTGTTTCAAAGGTAGTTTGACAAGAAATATTTCAAAAAAATTCACTATATTTTGTAAGCAACTTAAACAATGGTGAGACTATTTTTGTGAAATTTTCTATAAAACGCATGTTATCGCACAATTTGTAGTTTGGGAAAAGCCCAACCCAAACACCAACTGTGTGACATAACTGGGAACACATATCACTGTCACCTCAATATATGTCCCCCTTGTTTTAGTGAAGGACAAGTCCAACACAAGGGAGGCTTCTCGAGTGAGCCTAGGGGGATTATGATGGGAGAAGCAAGGAGATCAAAGAGTACCCCTATAGGTCAAGGTCAAGGATGGGAATGAGGCTTGGGGAAAAAGTATTAGGAGGTGGTAAATGGTTGCCTAGGTTGTGTACCTATGAAACAATGTTATACCTGCCCAAACAAGACAATATATGATGATAGAATCCTCAAAACCAACGGAGAATCAACAAGAAACCTTGCTGTCCCAAAATTGCAGAAGTATGGAAATATATGTATCAACAATAAAAATACCATGATAGCTGCAAATTAAACCATCAAAATCAAGTGTATGATGTTGGAAAATTAATCTAGCAATTAGTAGACAACCTTCCAATATTTGAACCAAGACTTTGATAATAATAGAGGGATTTTAATAAGTGTTATCAATAGATTTTTATAACATCCTTATGGCTGTAGCAAATTTTTTCTACAGCAGCAAGTTCTAGACACTAAAATCACCAAGTAAGCCACTCAAACAATATCTCTTAGACAATGGATCAATTATGACAGCTTGCAAGTAAATTTCAGCAGTAAAAATGTGAGTAAAATAGTGAAAGAGAGTGAGTTTTCTGCAAACCTATTGGATATGGCTGAATATTTATTACATCAGCTAGATCAATTGGAAAATCAAGACTCCCTTAGGGCATAAGAGCGCTAATAACATATAGAGTTTAGAGCAACACTTGAACAATTCAATATCTCAAAATTCATGTGTACCAATGCAACAATATTCAATCTCCAATGCATGGATTAGTGCCTTTTCTATTGGGTTATGCATTCTCTTGTTAATGGCCAGGGTTTATTACTCCTCTATGGGTGTAAGCCCTTTTACTCCCTAGAGTAAAAAAACCTTAGCAAGGTCTTGCTACAAGGTTGTAATCCATTTTATTCCTTGTAGCAATCCTTTAAGCCTTTTCAATAACAATGAAGAGAAATTCCTTGATGGAGGCTATATGTCTTTATACTCCTCCAAGAGTTTGAAAAAATAACCTTGAAATCAAGAAGAAACACACAAGATTGCAGAAATTCCTTACTATTGTGCTAGGCACTAAAATCCTCCATTTCCAAGAAATCTATTTTCAAAATCCTCTCAAGGAAATGGGGCCCCTTATATGTTTCGAATTTGGAAATCTCCTCCAATAGTTTCTTCATATTTCTCTAAAACTTGTTCCTCAAGCTTCAATTTTTCCTAAGTTTGCATCTGTCAAATTTGGGGCACTTGGAAATTTTCAAGTCAAGTCTTTTTGGATTTTCAGCAAAGTGGATGAAAAATTCTCCAATGTATATTGGAGGAGTTACTATCAATTCCTCTGATCTCCTCTGATGTAGATTAGAGGAGTTCTCCTTGAATCCATCGACGAGATCTGTTGAGTTATTCATGTTTTCTTCGATTGGCCTTTCATCGCCCAAATTATTGGTTGCTCCTTCGATCAAATCGAAGGAGTTAGTGTCAACTCCTTTGAATTCATCAGAGGAGTCATTTCAAACTTCTCCGACTGACTCTGACACCTTTTGTGCTAATTCCTAACAACAACCTTTTCGATTTTAATACAACCACCCATTGCATTTATTGTTGTGATAGAAAAACACATATATATGCTTTCCCCCTTGCTTTCATTATTTCACTAAATGATAATGAGAAAAATACAGTTCCCAAGCGAGAGTGCACCCAACCTGAGTTTCTTCATCCTCAAACAATTACATGTCCCCACGTGTCAGCAAGCTCTAGGTAATCCCTCGATGCCCAATCCTGGAATTTTATAGGGTTAGGTTGTGATTTTATGCTACTTTTCCTCCCTTTTATACAACAAAACAACATCTCCCATACTCCTCTTGGAAATAATTTTCTACTAATTCGAGGTCTTGCCTCCGTGTGCCATAGTAGCACCTATAGCCCATTTTGACAGATATAGGGTTAAAAAAACACTACTTTACACTATCCCTTTGGCCACAGACTTTTCACAAATGAAAACTGAGAATAGTAAGACTTGGTTAGGAGACAAGGTCTCCAATCTGTTTCCTTCAATTTCAACTGATACGGTAACTACCTAATCCTCAAGGAGTTTTGAATTTGACCCCCTTGGTTCTGGAGCCTTTTGAGACTTAACCATTTTCATAAATTTCCCTTGGTATATCGGTGAACTTAATGCCTAAAAATCTCGACACCATCGAAAGACTTCATATGAACTAGCCCGATAGCCATCGACCAAATTCATATAAACATTCCTGACTCACGTTATAACCAATCAGAACACTTACTCTTAACTCCTCCAATGTATTGGAGGAGTTCATATTAACTCCTCCCATCCATCGGAGGAGTTAAGCCCAAATCTGTCACTCACCCTCAACGCCACTTCTTCATTGATAGTCTTAATGTCAAATCTCTCGATGACTCAGAAGTCTTGTTTCCAGATTTGCCGACCCATCAGAGACCTTCCTTTCAACTCACCCGATACCTTCAGGAGCCTTTAACCTTAACTTGGTCGATGGTGTTCGAGAGAGTTGTTGTTAACTTATCCAATTTACATTGGAGAAGATGACAGTAACTTGTAGGATTTCGACTTTTAAGCCATTTTGAATCCTTATTTTTCTTTGACTTCTACCATATTCCCCACTATGCCTGCTATCATTTTATCATCTTCTAATGATGATCCCTCACCAATTGTAAGCTCAAGTGAGTCATTAGGTATTTGAAAATACTTAGATAAATTAATTTTTTTGTTATTTGTGGTTTTAATCTTCACACTAATCCCACCTTTTCCATGCAGACTTAGATATGGATACCAAAAGAGCAATGAGCAAGGCATATGTCACTGAGGATTCCAGTAGCAGTGGATAGATCCAAGATGAACCAGATGTGATCAGAGCCACATACTATGACACCTTTGGACTCTTGGAAAAGGAAGGAGAGACACTCAAGTGGGGTGATGTGTATCACATCATTAAGAAATCAAATTTCCCCACGGAGGCCGAAGACCGAGATGAGTTGAAAATATTCAAAAATATGTAGATATTTGGAATATTTAGAGTCGCATCCTGTGCCGTTGTCTTCCCTTGCACCGATGCCATCGGTTGGATCATAAAACATGTTTATCTGGGAAATAGATGTGTTCACAATGCCAAGGGGAACCCATATCATGATTTTGACTTGAGGACATGGAAAAATGTTATCACCTTGACAAAGGAGAAAGAAAGCTAGATAATAAGATTCTTGACGAGTTCCAACACACAACTAAATAACTATTCCCCATGTGGTACAAACTTGATAAATAGTTCAAGCACATCCCCAAGGGAGGTTACCCCGCAATTTCCTTGAGGAGACCTTATCAATATATGGTTTCTATGTTGTGCTACCTGTACGGTGAACCAAATGCATCACATTTCTCCCTATCGTACATGTCTTTGATCTATTATTGTGCAGATGAGGGATTCTCATTCAATTGGGATGACATTTTATCAACAAATCTAATAGTAGCCCTCACCACAGTCGCATAAGCTCGACCTGAGACCTTCCCAAGCTTCCATATGTCCTCTTACATCCTTGAAATTATGTGTGTGGCCCATCAGTACCCAAGGATGGGATGGATATGGCATCCTTTAGACCCAACAATCCACATTTACTGCAAAGTGCTCTAAGAGCACAAGTATCAAACATAATATTAGAAGATATGTGAACATTTTTTGGCTCCCTTGTATGAATTGATATTTTTCACTACGCCCCCATGCATGAATGATTAGGAAATAGACGTTATAAGAAGAATCTAGGATTGGTATCTCATAGGCCATGACACTTATACAAGGGTGTTTGGTGATACGAAACCCCCTCATATGCTTTCCTAGTTCATGCCAGAAAATTTAGTGCTCCAAGAAGTAGCCTATCAAAATGTAATCCGTGGAGTAGGAGGGATAGGGTTAAGAAAGAAATATAGACACCATTGCCACTTTATGTAGGCACCTACTCCTTCTCAAACGCCAAGCAAGAACAAGAAGAGGTAAACACCCTACAATCTTATCATTTTGGAGAAGAAAAGTTCATAAGGAACGATCCTAAAGGGGCCATAAAAGATCACTTCAACAAAATGGGGCTCCCTTGGGAATACACGACATATATTTTGGATGAGGAAGAAGTGCATCACAATGCATGAACCTACGATGATGTTATCTTCCAGAGACGAGGTCAACCCGTAGGAAGGATCGTAGATGAAGAGAGATCAAGAAAAGAATCCCAAAATAAGGCAGAAGAAACAACAACAGAAAGATCATGTCCCACTTCAGTCTCTGTGCAGTTAGGATCGGAAAAAGAAGAAGAAACACTAGCCGATAAGAAAATAAGGGATAAAGAGAAGGTCTACAAGAAAAATAATGATGTTGACAAAAAGAAAGAAATATCGATGTAGAAAAATATAAATCCAAATCTGAAGCAATAGTTATAGATGAAGCAAAAGAAAAGGACCCAACACAAAGAGAATCCAAACAAAAAGAGACCACAAAAAAATAAACAACAACAACAAGAGAAGAAGCGAAGAAGGTAGCCAAGGAAGCAACTGATAAGGTAGCTGAAGAAGAGAGACAAAAGAAAGATGTTGACACTAGGAATGATGACACTCATCTAATGGATAATGACACCCAAGAGGTATCCATAACAGGCACCAACACACAAACACCATTCAATGGTTTAGGACTAGGGATTTCAGCTCTGTTTCAACCAAGTGAGTTCCCCAATATGAGGAGATTCACTTATGACAACAAGTCTGGCAATATCATTCAAGAGAAAGTAAATAAAGTGCCAACAACCCAAGGAATGTCGATCTCAGTCCTTACACAAGTTCCCATAATAGGAGATGTTAGGGAGAATCCAATAGCCACCACCTCAACTGACACTGCATTCATGAACACCGATGAAGACAGTATTCGAAGATTGTGCTAGCAAAACTAAGAGAAAGAACAAAGAATAAGGGAACTGTAAGAGAAACTCCAACAAATGAAGGTAGACGAAAGAAGTGTCTGGAGATTCAAGGCAAGCATTGAGAAAGTGAGGACAGAGATGGAAGAAGCCATCATAGATATGTATGCACATCTACATCTCTTCCAGCAAGTGACCACCACTATCATAGATCAACATGGTTATGTACAAGAAAAGATTACACAATTTAGCACGATCTGGGAAGGGATGGGTTATATAGATAAATGGATCACATAGAATCTCGAGATACCAACTGAGATTTATCACCCCTCTACAATGGAGAGGAAAACATATATCTATTCATTAGATAAATGTCAACATGTTGGGATAAGAGATGATAAAGAAACTACCAAATCAATGGAAATATGCTCAAAACTATACAAGACTTCTCAAGAATTAATTAAAGGATGTTAACTTCCTCCATTAGAATAACTTGGACAAAACCTTGTCATGGAGGAGTTAGTGGACAAACTTCAAGATAACACTAATCATCGATGGAAGGTCATCGAATCAGCTACCAAAGTGACCATAGACCTAATAGAGAAACATATTATACAGTCTACCAGATTCCACTCCATGATCCAAGCATTCATGGCTACTATGTCTAAGGATATGCAGGTCATCAAAGACAACATAGCTATGCACGCTGCAACACTAGAGTAGTTACTCTATCAAAGGATCATTTCTTTGTATGACTAGCTAGAGGTGTGGAAAAATTACCTCAAGGAAAGGAATCCTTGAATAAGACAAAATAACAATCATAAATTTATATTACCTATCTTCTATTTTGTCTTTTTCTCAACCAACCCCAATTTTGTCCTTATTATGTACACTTGTCACTAAGCAAAAGGGAACTGAATAGTTTTGTAACAAATTATTCAAGGGGAACAAAAAGAGTCACCTAGAAGTTACAAATGTTTGTTTAAAATAAAGAGGATGGATTCCACTCCATGATCCAAGCATTCATGGCTACTATGTCTAAGGATATGTAGGTCATCGAAGACAACATAGCTATGCACGCTGCAACACTAGAGCAGTTACTCTATCGAAGGATCATTTCTTTGTATGACCAGCTAGAGGCATGGAAAAATTACCTCAAGGAAAGGAATCCTTGAATAAGACAAAATAACAATCATATTTATATTACCTATCTTCTATTTTGTCTTTTTCTCAACCAACCCCAATTTTGTCCTTATTATGTACACTTGTCACTAAGCAAAAGGGAACTGAATAGTTTTGTAACAACTTATTCAAGGGGAATAAAAAGAGTCACCTAGAAGTTACAAATGTTTGTTTAAAATAAAGAGGATGCCCATTTTGTAGAGGCTATTCAAGCATTGTATAAACTCAAGAACTAATTCAAGGACATATACTCTATCAATGAATATTGAGAAGCCCTTAGGGCCAATTTTTTGGAAGAAAGAATAATTTATGTGTGAAGTTGTCTTTGTTGTGAACTCTTTCAAGTGGGATGTATGTTGTTCACATGGATTGTAGAATGCTTTTTTTCTTATAGACTGATCTTATGCACTCAATTTTTTTCTACATTTTTTATTATTCTTTCGCATATCTTCAAGTCATGAGCTTGTTGAGTTGTTAATGTATGCAAAAATATAATTTTGACTGTTATGTTTATATGTATGTATGCACATGATTTTGACTTCACACCTTTATTTCAACTACCTGTGTGGGGGTTTTATGTAGATTTCAATTTCATTTGCATCTCACCCGATTACTTTAGTATGCTCCTAGCTAGGATAGGGTAGGATAGATTAGCAATAAATTAGTTTTCTTTTAATACATAGTCTTCATATACATATTTGCATTGCATACCCATCCATCATCCACCTTCATCAATAGACCAGAACACAACCGGTATAACCCAAAACTAGCAATGGAAGCCAAGACAAATTATGGATGGGTTTCCTAAACGAAATGGTGCAAAGTCTAGTGGGACTGTGTGTCAGGGAGTACCATTCAAAGATATTCTGCCAAAATATATTCTGTCAACACTTACCGAATCCAAGCGATAACATGAAAAACCCTCACTTATCAAAGATATTGCGCCAAAATTTCCAAGAACAAGCATCCAAGAGAAGTCTCTAGACTTTCTTCCACCAAGAGACAAGTAAGGCATCCATTTGCATAAGAGATAAGAGATAACAAATTTCCCAAGTAGAGAAAAAATTTCAGACACGAGTTATATAATTCTTAAGTGAGATAATGATAAAATGAAAATTAGATGGCCTCTATTTATATGAGGCCATCTAAACCAATTTATCCATATTTAATTATCAACAACAAGTTAAAATAGGGTTGACCCCCTTTATTTTCCTTTACAACTTACAAAAATAAAATTTACATAAAGTAAAACCCTCAAAAGGTTGATGTCATACCCTAGAAGGGTGACGTTGAGCCTCCAAGTCAGATGTTGAGCCTCAAGATGCAAATTGTTGGGCCTCCAAAGGCCATGTGTCAATCTCTAATGAGCTAGAGTGTCATCATCATGCATCTTCTTCATTAAAAACACATCACATCATT
>CBVK0101300074.1:0-18053 GCA_900067695.1 Picea abies | reverse complement strand
TATATATATATATATATATATATATATATATATATATATATATGCAAAACCAACGTAATGGTTATATAGTTATAACAAATAGCCATTATATTAAAACTATGTTATTTTGGTGGATCGAACCTGGAACTCCGGGATATATTCCCGGAGATTTAACCATTGTGCCAACCACTTTAACCATGTTAATTTATGGAAGTTAATTGGTTTTGTTTTAAAATTAATTTTGATTGTATCAATGCCAACAGATTTAGATCTAGTTTTTGGCCTATATAAACCTAGCAATGAACCAGAATAGAACATCGTAATGCATGCCAAGAAGCAGGTTTTACATACAAGTTCATGCGAAGAGCATATTTTCCTTGTTTTGCATGTAAGAGGTGTTCTTATTTTTTATTTGCCTTGTTTTGCATGCTATTGATTTCTTTGAGGAAAGTATAATGTTTATACCCATTTTTCTCAAATTTTCGAGAGGAATATGATGGTGATGTTGGTTATGTGTAAAATTTCTATGTATGAAACTATTATTACCATTTGTCATGTATGAGATGCCATAGTCTCGTTTTACATGTAAAAGGGGGTCTTTCAGCGCATGTTTAGCACATAGTCAATTTTATACTCATTTTTCTCATAATTTCGAGAAGAATTCATTGGTAACCTTTGTTTCTGGATTCCAGTATCAGAATTGAAGGGTGTCTTCAAATTTTCCATTGTAAGTCATCATTGTATCAAGCATTTGAGCATTAATAGAGCGGTTTCATTGTTTATAAGAGGACTCAGAGATGTAGCCCAAGATGAGTGAACTCCGTTATCAAACTATGTAATGAACCTTGTTAATTGTTGTCTCTATTTCTCTCTATTTTGGCATTCTGGCATTCTTATTTCCACAATTTATATGTATCAGTTACTGAAGTTTATGGATAAGTAAGCGTTTTCACATGATATTTTGAAAATAGTCATAATGATCTTCATTTTCCGAATCTGGTTGAATGTTAGTGTCTGCTTAAGAACTATTTGACATCTAAGGATTTTCAGATCAAGTTTGTATCATAGTAAGTTGGTATCACTAGAAGGAAACTTGCCTACCACTAGAAGGAAAGTTGGTATCAGAGATGGTTTTGACATGTATTGCAAGTGAATGATTACGAAGTCCAAACTCAATCTTGGTGAAGGATTGTTTGAAGAGTGCATTCCCAAGAATGGTTCAAGGCGTGCATTTTGAAAGAAATAATTGGCTTCAACAAAAGACATGGATTATTCTAATCCAAATCCTTTCAATACTGAAGAGGCATTATTTTCCACATTCATGAAAATAAAGGCCACGGTGAAAGAAATGTACGAGGATCAAAAGAAAGCCAAGGGAGAAAGTACATTAGTAAAAAGTAAAGAAGTTAAAGAAGAAGGAGAAGGTGAAGAACCTCTAGAGCCTCCTTTATCCCCATCATCATCACTGTACTCCTCATCATCATCATCTTCTTCCGATGAAAATGAACATTCTTCTCATAAGAGGAAAAATAATTCTAAGAAGTCTTCTCGTTCTCATGATTTGGCTTTGTTAAAGCTAGATGTAAAGTTTGTCTCCTCGGTATATATATAGGAGAAAAAGGGTACAATTATAATGAAAGGTTCTAGCCGACCTACCAATATAACAAATAAACTAATAATGCATGCTTATTAGGGCCTTAACATATGTCCCAAGGTCCTTAACAACATAGGTGTTGGTTATCCTTATTTATGTAGCCCGTTGTCTAGGTCTAGATGTGTAAGTGTGGTTTCCTTCTTTTTGATGTCTACTACCTAAGTGAGGTCCTTACCCCTTTAGTTTGGACCATTAGTTATCCTTGATAAGCCTCTCTAATTTCTTCCCTTGGACATTGTCTTCCTAGTTGGATCAACCTCCACATGTCCTCTTAGATTCGATCACTTGAATAGCCAAAGATTCCTTTTGGGGGTTCCTAGTGGTCTTGCAATTCATTTGTGATCAAGGAGGATCCATAACGCTAGAAAATTTATCTTCTCAAATGCTAATGAAAATGACTTCATTGTGTAAAGATTGGTGAGAGATTTCCAATGATGCATGAATCGCCTCAAACATACGTTGTATGAGAAAGTTATGGTCGTTTGGAGTTTTCAAGAAAATGAAAAAATGGGGATGCCATGTGGCAGGCCCACAGGCTTCCACATGGCCAACCATACACTTGACAGGATGATGTAATACTGACATCAATAAGCTAACGTGGTAGCACAGGAGGCTACCATGTGTCACTCAAATTTGCCATTTTTGGCACCTATTTGGACCAATAAAAAGTGCCACGTGTCATCCATACGATGATGTGATAGGTACAATCATCAAGGTGATGTTGCATCTGTACACATAGTTGGTAGTGATGTGGCATCTATATGCACAATTGGTAGTGATGTTGCAGTACTAGCAAGCACCACGTGACACAACCGTACAATACAGTTGGCAGGTCGTATAGTCAGTTGGCAGGTGACATGGCATACTCTGTGGCATGGTGTGATGTGGACCAATCATGAGATTCCACGTGGTAGGCTTGGATTGGCCAATGATGGTTCAAGGCATGATCTCCAATGGTAGTCAATTCGTTGTTTTTTTTATTATGTATTTTAATGGTATATATAATGGTGGTCAATTTGTTGGTTTTTTTATTATGTATTTTAATGGTATATATAATATATTATATATATATATAATATATTATATATACCATTAAAATACATAATAAAAAAACCAACGAATTGATCACCATTGGAGATCGTGCCTTGAACCATCATTGGCCAATCTAGGCTTGCCACGTGGCAGATCATGATTGGTCCACGTCACACCATGCAACAAAGTATGCATGGTGTGATGTGGCATACTCTGTGGCATGGTGTGACATGGACCAATGATGAGCTTCCACATGGTAGGCCTGGATTGGCCAATGATGGTTGAAGTCCCGAACACCAATGGTGGTCAATTCATTGGTTTTTTTATTATGTATTTTAATGCTTTCAATATATATATATATATATATATATATGAAAAACCAACGTAATGGTTATATAGTTATAACAAATAGACATTATATTAAAACTATGTTATTTTGGTGGATCGAACATGGAACTCCGCGATATATTCTCGGAGATTGAACCATTGTGACAACCACTTTAACCATGTTAATTTATGGAAGTTAATTGGTTTTGTTTTAAAATTAATTTTGATTGTATCAATGTCAATAGATTTAGATCTAGTTTTTGGCCTATATAAACCTAGCATTGAACCATACTAGAACATCGTAATGCATGCCAAGAAGCGAGTTTTGCATACAACTTCATGCCAAGTGCATATTTTCCTTGTTTTTCACGCAAGAGGTGTTCCTAGTTTTTGTTTTCCTTGTTTTTCATGCAAGAGGTGTTCCTAGTTTTTGTTTTCCTTGCTTTTCATGCTATTGCGTTCTTTGAGGAAAGTATAGTGTTTATACTCATTTTTCTTAAAATTTCGAGAGGAATATGATGGTGATGTTGGTTATGTGTAAAATTTCTATGTATGAAAGTATTATTACCATTTTTTGTGTATGAGATGCCATAGTCTCGTTTTACATGTAAAAGGGGGTCTTTCAGCGCATGTTTAGAACATAGTCAATTTTATACTCATTTTTCTCATAATTTCGAGAAGAATTCAATGGTAACCTCTATTTTTGGATTTCACTATCAGAATTGAAGGGTGTCTTCAAATTTTCCATTGTAAGTCATCATTGTATCAAGCATTTGAGCATTAATAGAGCGGTCTCATTGTTTAGAAGACGACTCGGAGATGTAGCCCAAGATGGGTGAACTCCGTTATCAAACTATGTAATGAACCTTGTTAATTGTTGTCTCCATTTCTCTCTATTTTGGCATTCTTATTTCCACAATTTATATATATCAGTTATTGAAGTTTATGGATAAGTAAGCATTTTCACATGATATTTTGCAAATAGTCATAATGATCTTCATTTTCCGAATCTGGTTGGATGTTAGTGTCTACTTAAGAAGTCTTTGACATCTAAGGATTTTCAGATCAAGTTTGTATTAGAGTAGTTTGGTATCACTAGAAGGAAACTTGCCTATCACTAGAAGGAAAGTTGGTATCTGAGCTGGTTTTGACATGTATTTGCAAGTGAATGATTATGAGGTCCAAACTCAAGCTTGGTGAAGGATTGTTTGAAGAGTGCATTCCCAAGAATGGTTCAAGGCATGCATTTTGAAAGAAATAAATGGCTTCAACAAAAGACATGGATTATTCTAATCCAAATCCTTTCAATACTAAAGAGGCATTATTTTCCACGTTCATTAAAATGAAGGCCATGGTGAAAGAAATGTATGAGGATCGTAAGAAAGCCAAGGGAGAAAGTACATTAGTTAAAACTAAAGCAGTTAAAGAAGAAGGAGAAGGTGTAGAATCTCCAGAGCCTCATTTATCCCCATCATCATCATTGTCCTCCTCCTCCTCCTCATCTTCTTCCGATCAAAGTGAACATTCTTCTCATAAGAGGAAAAAGAATTCTAAGAAGTCTTCTCGTTCTCATGATTTGGCTTTGTTAAAGCTAGATGTAAAGTTTGTCTCCTTGGTATATATATAGGAGACAAAGGGTACAATTATAATGAAAGGTTCTAGCCAACCTACCAATATAACAAATAAAATAATAATGAATGCTTATTAGGGCCTTAACATATGGCCCAAGGTCCTTAACAACATAGGTGTCGGTCATCCTTATTTATGTATCGCACTGCCTAGGTCTAGATGTGTGAGTGCAGTTTCCTTATTTTTGATGTCTACTACCTAAGTGAGGTCCTTAGACCTTTAGTTTGGACCATTATTGATCCTTGATAAGCCTCTCTAATTTCTTTCCTTGGACATTGTCTTCCTAGCTAGATCAACCTCTACATGTCTTCTTAGATTCGATCACTTGATTAGTCAAAGATGCATTTTGGGGGTCCCTAGTGGTCTTGGACTCCATTTGTGATCTAGGAGGATCTAGAATGATAAAAAAATTATCTTCTCAAATGATAATGAAAATGAATTGATTGTGTAGAGCTCGACGAGAGATTTCCAATTATGCATGAATCGCCTCAAACATACATTGTATGAGAAAGTTATAGTCATTTGGAGTTTTCAAGAAAATGGAAAAATGGGGATGCCACATGGAAGGCCCATAGGCTTCCACATGGCCATCCATACACTTGATAGGATGATGTAATACTGAAATCAACAAGCTAACATGGCAACACGAGAGGCTACCATGTGTCACTCAAATTTTCTATTTTTGGCACCTAGTTGGACCAATAAAAAGTGCCACATGTCATCCATACGATGACATGGTAGGTACAATCATCAAGGTGATGTGACATATGTATTCACAGTTGGCAGTAATGTGGCATCTCTACTCACAATTGGTAGTGACGTTGCAGTACCAGTAAGCACCACGTGGCATAACCATACAATAATGGAATTTTAAATTAAATCATAGAATAACCATGTAATATTTTCTACCTACAAACAAGTGGTACACTCCCACCCCAAGGATATGTCAACATTGTGTAAAACATTTTTAGACAACAATTTCTTCACACCTCTTTATCGTTGGGAGACAATTGGTGGATGGTGGGTCATCAAATATGAGAGTTGACTAGGAGCTTAGTTGAGCACTTAACTAGTCGATTAGGTTGACCAAAGTAGTCAACTAGCCTGTAGGTCAAGGTAGGAAATGAGTTCAATTCATGCCCTAGCCAATCAAATTTGACCATGTCTTCCTCACTTCAAGGGAGGTAGTTATACTTTGATTCTATATATAGATGGTCTTATGGGTCTATCTATCATTGAAGTTTTTTTAATTTATGTGTGTTTCTATGTATGTTGAATTATGATCACTTGTGTTTTAGTTTTGTAACAATGTATTTAGACAACACTTATTCTTGGAATGTATAGCTCTTTGAATATACCAATTCATTGGTTTTCCAACGTGGTATTGGATCTATTGGTTTGAGACCTAGCATGTTCTCTATAATTCCTTTGGATGTTACCGCTTGCATGTGATCTTGTTAAGTTGGGTATCTTTGGTATATCAACTCAATATTTTGACTTGAAGATTGAATTAAGGTTTAGATCTATAGGTTAAGATGATTATTTCCAAGCAAGAACTTGTAGTTATGAATGGCCATAATTATGGTATGTGGCCACAAGATATGGAAATGTTATTTAAGAGTAAATCACTTTGGAAATTTACAAACACTACGATTATAGATATAAATGATGATCAACAAACGTTTATCATTGATGGGAAAAGGATGAGGCTATAGGGTTTATAATGAACAACATCTCTAGGAAGATTCACTTTCATAAGAGTGGGATCAACTGTCCGAATGAATTTTGGAGGAAGTTAAAAACTACTTGACAACACTGATGAAAGTCAGGTTATGCAAATTGAGAAAGAGTTGACCTCTCTTGATGTTTTCTCAGCCTTTAAAATAATTGAATATTATCTAGCTCATGTGAAGAAGCTATAGTTGAAATTGGGTGTATGCAAAATGGGATTTTCAAATAAGGATGGTTATCTCATAGAATGATCTTGATGAATCTAAATATACCCCATGGCATATTCCAGTCCATGTTTTGTGCTAGTTGGGCTTCCAAAACATAAGATTGTTAAGATTACTCATTTTATTCCTTTTGTAGTTTGCTAATTAGGGCATAGGAAAATAAATTGATGAAGGGAATTTACTTGAAGTTAATAAATAGGCCCATCTTTTTAAGGGAAAAGGTCAATCGAACAATAGAGAAAGAATTCAAGAATGCAATTGGGAGAAAATTATAGATTACATCAACCATATTATTAATAATAATCATGATGACCAAACATCAATTGAGAAAGGTAAGAATAATAAGAACTATTTTTATTGGGGGGAATTAGGACATATGGAGAAGTATTTCTAGAAAAAAACTAACAAACTTAAGGATAAAGTCAATAATATTGAAGGAGGCATGTCAACCAGATGATCAACAAACCTAAAACAATGACTTTCATAAGGTAAGGGAGATAGTAATATGATATTTTTTTCATCCTTGTCAAACCTTTCATGCTCACACTTCTAAAATTGAGTGGATAGTTGACTCTAGTTGTACCCATCACATGGCTAAGGATGTGTCTCTATTTTGTTCATTATATAATGCTACAAAAAAATAAATATTTTTGGAAAATGATTATGCTCTTACTATTACTAGTTGTCGTAATATTGAATGCCAAAATGTTGTGATCACTTATGTGTATCATGTACCATGTTTGAGTGCTAATTATTGTTTTTACCCTAAATAATATAGATTGGAAAGAAGGTTCAATTCTATCTAGATTGGTTTGTTGTGAAGGATGTGAAAAATAAATTTGTTGTTTTTTCTTAGGGTATTATTGGCCCTAAAGGATGAATATATAATTTCTATGACCTTCCCAAGAAGGATCTAGGACTGGAAAAAATCATATCTAAAGTTGACAACTGAAGCAGAGTTAGGCATGAAATACTTGGACATCTAAATTTCCAAAGTATGAAACTAATGGTGAAGTATAATATGGTTACTAGGCTACCTAGGGTTGTTCCTCCTAATGGTGTATTTTAAATATGTGTTGATATAAAGCATCACCAAGCTACATTTGAACATGGAAGGCATGAAGAGAAAAGAATCAGCTAGAACTTGTCTATAGTGACACATGTAAACAAACCATCACTAGCAAGAGAAAGGTATGTTTTGACTTTAATTCATGAATTTTCCAAGCATACTTGGGTATATTTCTTGAAGACTAAACATCATGTCTTTGAAAAATTCATGGAATTTAGGGCATTGTTTGAAAAGTAATTCTATTGATTTATGAAATTTTTAATATCTATCAGTGGAGGAGAATATGTGAGCAAGGCCTTTGAGAGATACTTATACTTTAGTGGTATCTCTTAGAAGAGATATATACCTTACACACATAAGAAAAATGGTGTTGTTGTTGGATGTCTAAGGATAACCCATGTTCTAATTTAGGTTTCCAAAAAAACCCTGCAAACCATCGGCCCTTTTGGAGACCAAAAGGCAACACTGTCCACATAGTGCACAATGAAGTCTTACAATGAAATCTTACACATCATTTTATCCATATCTACCATTCTGTAATCATTTGCATTCATTTAATATTCAATCTGCAGTAATAATCCTATCATTCTATTGTGCACTGCATTTTACTACTAACAGATTCACTCATTCATCATAGCTAACAATATCAAGAAATAAGACAAACTGAAAGGTCTCTTCCAACAGAGCCTTATAAAACATAAATTTAATTAGAGAAATACTATCCTAACATCTTCACAATTTCCTTATTCAGCATATAACCATTCATAACCAGCATATAACCATTCATAACCATTCAACATAATTAAAATTTTTGAGCAGATCATAATAAATTACATAACACAGCAGAATAATGAAAATACATACCTCTAACTGATGCTACTGCTGTTCTCCAACTCCACCTGATGCTCTGCCCAAAACTGTCTAACCTCCCAGCCAGCTAGGAACAGAGCCTCTTCAGCTCCCTAGCTCTAGGATTCCTGGCCCTCGAGCCCAAAACTCCCAGCAACATGTGCCCCCTTGTAACAGTCCTACAACAAGATTCTCTAGCCAAAAACTAGTAACACAATCTTCCAATCTCCAAAAACAAATGCTCCAATACAGTCTCCCAATATGAAAAATAATTCTCACCCCCCAAAAGTCCCCTTCTTCCGAGTGTTTTTCCCTTTCATATCCTCCTTTTCCCCATTCACCGCCTTCTCCCTTTCATTAAGACTCACCCACCTTATCCCTCAATTCAATGACAACCACCTTATCTCCTTCACCTTAATGGTTCCATCATTCAATAAAAATAATAATTAATAATTTATTAAACTAGATTTTATTAAACAGATATTTGATCATTAAATTAATTAATTAGTTCATTAATCCAATTCACATTCAACAAATATTTAAATAGGTCAATTAATTAATTAATTATTTAAACTAATATACATTAAACAATTAATTAAACCATGACAATTGATTAATACTTAGGGTTGTTACATACACCCACCCTTCAGGAAACTTCATCCCGAAGTTAAGGTATTTTTTGGTACAAGGGAAAAGACACATGGTTCACACATTCACATCAAATAACCGACATTATTAGTAAGTAAGTCAAGGAAACTCATACATACTAGCGTACATGTACAAGAAATGCATGTGTAGCTAGTGCATACAAGTCTTGTGCATGTACTAATAACAATAATAATCTCCCTTATAGTAATTTATGTATGCATCCAATTCAATCAATAAGACTATTCATTTTATAAAAGATAATAAACCAATGAAATGTTCGTGAATTCACTTAATTACAATAATCTAGCTCAACAATTTTATTTAGACAATTGTGGTTTAGTTATGTAATTATGAATATTCATATATACACATTTTCTTTTTAGAAGGAAAGACAATAAATTCCACCATAAGACGAATATCCATACACTCTTAACTATTTCTACTCATCCTTCCTCCCTAACTTACTTCCATCTTCCATTCCTATCCTTCCTCTGTTGGACTATCTTGGAGCATCAACTATATTGACCTAACTCCAAATAGAACCCGTAAGCAAAAGTGTCACTATATTAACCAAGCTTCCCTAGCAGGCAACTGACAGTCATCATCACACGTCTAGAGGAGCGTGAGCTAACACCATCCTCCCATGACTCAAGGTTTCGAAGGATACATGGTGGGAAATGCCTCCACCCCTCCTAACAGAACTAGGGTCCACACCCTACAATGGAATATATAGTGGCACCGTGTTGCTAGGTGTTTTGTTATCGTTTATTCGGTTTTAGGCAGTCTCACCACCTGAAATCCTACAGTGGTCCACATATCATAGCAATGCATTCAAACCAATATAATTTCACATACAAATATTCATACCATATTGTTTCTCGGTCGGTGATCATGACATCCACTTCCATTATCATTATCCCTTGGCTATTTCATAGCCCAATAACCTGCAGATTAGTCTGTAACACAAACTCATACATATCTATGCATTATCATTATGTAATTTCATACAACCATAATTTCAATTCGGTGTCCGCATACCAACAACTTTAACATCAAAGTTTTCAAGTTAGAGATAGATCTCATAATATCCCATAATTCAATTAACGACACCCATTCATAAAATTATCATTTACATAATAGATTGCATCATATCCAATCATCATCAATAACATTTAAATATTCATAAAATTTACATTCTCACAATTTATCGCATCATATCCATCATTATTCAAATACGTTTAAACATTCATAAAGGTTCATACGTCTTAAAAGTTCAAGTGTATCATTTAATAGTTTCACTGTGAATAGAAAATAAAGGTGTTTAGGCCTCAAGTAATCCTGGCTGTCTAATTCAAAAGGTGGCGTTACATACACCCAACCTTCGAGAACATATTATTGAGGTGGTCAAAAGTGAGGAAAAATATCATCGTAACATCTCAACATCTTCCCAAGTAGCAGATCCTGGACTATACTTGTCCCACTGGACCTTAACTTGGTCTACCAGACGGTTCCTGAGCTGTCAGACTCTATAGTCCAATATGCGTAATGGTTCTACCATGAGGGTTCCCGCATTCGATACCTATAATTCCTTCCAATTTATTTTATGTGATTCATCAACAACATAATGACGTAGAACAGATACATGAAAAACATTATGAGTTTTATGCAAGTGGGGTGGCAGTACGAGACGATAGGCAACGGGTCCAATTTTCTCTTGGATTCTAAATGGTTCTATAAATCAAGGTGACAACTTTGTCCCCTTCCTGAACCGAATGGTACTCTTACTAGGCCTGATACGAATGAAAACATGATCTCTCACTTTATAACTTTGATCAGTCCTGTGTGCATCTGCATAACTTTTCTGTCTATCCTGTGCTTCCTTTAGTCTCTGCCTAATCTAAATCACCTATTCCTCCATCTCTTGAATCAATTCTAGCTCAACTGTTACTCGGTCTTCTAACTTCTCCCAACTCAACAACATTTTGCATGGCCTTCCATACAGAGCTTCATAGGGTGGTGTTTCGATGGAGCTATGAAAACTGTTATTGTAGGCGAACTCTACCAAAGGTAGGTACTTCTCCCAATGAGTTTGATTATCCATGACATACATCCTAATCATGTCTTCCATAACCTGATTTAGTCTCTCGGTTTCCCATCTGTTTTAGGATGATATGATATACTTAAGTTCAACTGAGTCCCCAACACTGACTGCAAACTTGTCCAAAACTTAGAAGTGAATCTGGAGTCCCTATCTGAAATGATCTTCTTAGGTATCCCATGCAAACGAATGACCTCACTTACAAACATGTCTGCCACATTAGTGACATCGTAAGTGTCTCTAACCAGAATAAAATGAGCACTCTCGGTTAAGTTATCAACTATCACAAGAATGGCATTGTGTCTATGAGATGTGAGTGGCAACCCCACAACAAAATCCATAGAAATGACTTCCCACTTGGACATAGGAACATCATGTGGCTGTAGGAGGCCTGTCGGGTGATGGTGCTTGGCTTTCACTTGTTGACACTCTAGGCACTCGGTGATGAAATGAACTACATTTTGCTTCATGCCTACCCAAAAGAATAGCTTCCTCATGTTTGCGTACATTTTCTTCATACCCAGATGCGCACAATAAAGTGCTCTATGGGCTTCCTTCAAGATGATTCTTTGAATATCCCCACCTTTAGGGATGTACATCCTTCCTCAATATCTCAATAGTCTGTCTGCTTCAAGACTATATCCTTCATACTTTGGATCTAGTTGCCTCCCACTCTAGAGGTTTGAGGTAACCTTTAAATACCAACTGTCTCCAAGGAGTTGCATCAACACACATTCCCTCAAATTAACTTTTAAGGGTACCAAGGAGAAGACACATGGCCTCCTACTCAAGGTATCTGTGACCACATTCTCTTTTTCCCTGATATATGAAATACCAAAATCGTACTCACTCATAAACTCACTCCATCACCTTTGCCTGGCAATTCAGATCCCTTTGAGTGAAGAGATGTTTTAAACTTTGATGGTCTATTTTGATCTCAAAGTTTCGCCCCACTAGATAGTGCCTCCAAAGTTTTAGAGCTAGCATTACAACTACCAACTCTAAATCATGAGTAGCATAAAGCTATCTGTGATTCTTCATCTTCCTTGATGCATAAGCTATCACTCCTCCATCCTGCATTAGCACATCCCCCAACCCTTTCTTTGAGGGATCCGTGCATACTGTGAAGTCCTTTTCCATATTTGGCACTTGTAGAATTGGTGCACTAGTTAGTAATATCTTAAGCTCGATGAATGCACTATCACATTCTTCTGTCCATTCATACCTGACCCCCTTGCACTGAAAAGTGGTGATGGGTTTCTCTATTTTAGAGAACCCTTCCGCAAACCTCTAATAATAACCTGCTAGCCCCATGAAGCTTCTTACCTCATGAGAATTTTTCAGCACTGGCCATTCCATAATGGCCTTTACCTTTTCTGGGTCCACAGAGGTTCCTTCGCCGGAAATGATATGACCTAAATAGTGAATTTCTTTCTGGAAGAAGGAACACTTCGACAACTTCCCATACAATTTGTTCTCTCTAAGGTAGGACAACACCACTCGCAAGTGTTCCTCATGTTCTCTTTCGTTCTTGGAATATATGAGGATAGAAATACTTGTACAAAGTGGTCTAAGTATTTTTGGAATACACCATTCATGAGGCTCATGAATATTGTTGGTGCATTGGTCAATCTGAAAGGTACTACAATGAACTCATAATTCCCAAACCAAGTTCGAAAGGCATTTTTAGGAATATCGCTTTCCTTAATCCTTAACTGGTGATACCTTGATCGCAAATCAATCTTTGAGAATACCGCTGCTCCTTTCATATGATCGAAGAGGTCATCTATTCATGGAATTGGGTACCTATTTTTGACTGTAGCATGGTTCAAGTCCCTGTAATCTATACACAGTCATAATGAACCATCCTTCTTCTTCACAAAGATTACTAGTGCACCCCAAGGTGAGACACTAGGCCTTATTAGTCCTAAGTCGAGTAGCTCTTTCAACTGCATCTGCAACTCACAAAGTTCTAGTGCTGTCATCCAATACGGAGTCTTGGAAATTGGTTCTGCACCATGTTTTAGCTCAATAGTAAAATCAAGCTCCCTCTCAGGAGGTAACCCTAGTAACTCATTCGGAAAAACTTCTTTAAACTCTGAAAATATTGGGTACTGATCCAAGGAGGGTCCTTTCCTTTCACTCACTGCTTCCACTACATAAAGTCGACACCCTTGCCTCATTCATCGCTTAACCTTCATAGTTGAGATAAAGCATAGAGACACCTTTCTCTGTAAACTATGGATCTCTACTAGCCTTCGTTCATCGTCAACACAAATCACCCTTTTTGTGAAACAGTCTACCATAGATCGATGTGCTTCTAACCAATCCATTCCAATGATTAGGTCATACGTCCCGAGAGCAGTGACGTATACCTTCAACCTAGTAGTACACACTCCCAGGTCTACTAGACAATTATTAATGCTAGGTCCTACCTCTTGTTTTCCCTCGAAGCCATCTCGACTTGTTTAAATTCGTCGTGCTCATAGGATGCCAACCCACTCTTTTCTAATGCAGATGGTGAAATGAAACTATCTATAGCACCAGAATCAAATAAAATTTTAACATTGATATGATTTAGCGTACTTGATGACTCCACCACCCTGGATTAATGTTCATCCTGGCGATTATTAATTGCTACATAAATCTAGTGGCTACCACTTTCTCTTCCCATCGGGGCCTTTCCTTCCCTATGCACAAATCCTGATTGTAACTTTGGGCAGTGACGTTAGTAATGGGGTCCTCCACACCCCCAACACGTAACACGAGATGGAACATGCGCACTTCTCTGTGACGATCTCTGAAATGAGCTCCTTCCCCTGGAAACCCTGCCCCTACTAGTTTCTCCCTGAGATGGTCGTGGACCTGCCTGCGTTGTTGGTGATGAATGGGATGCTGCACTCGTTGCCATTGAAATACCTGTGGCGACTGTCCTTGGTGCGACTCTATTACTATATGGAGGTGGCCTAGAGCTCCCTCCCCTGGAGAATGTCCTAGGGGCCTTCCCCATGAATCCAGGATGATGCGGAAAGGTCGACCTCATACCTCCATTTAAGTTTATGTGTTCCTCAGCATAACGTGCAATTTCAAATGCTTCTGCTACTGAAGACAGTTTCCACATCCTCACCATGGCCCTTATCTTAGGGTTTAACCCATAGAAAAATATTTCTGCCTGTCGTTGGTCATTATCCATGTATGAAACATACTTCACCAACTCCATGAACCTAATCTCATATTCTTCTATGGTCCTGTTTCCCTGTACTAGAGCATGAAATGCTCCCACCTATTGTTCATCATAGTAAGCTAGTAGATATTTCCTTTAGAACCTCTCCTCAAAAAGTTCCCAAGAGACGGTGTCTGGGGTAAGGTGCAATTGCCTCTCCAGGTTGCTCCACCAGTTTAGGGCATTGTCTCTTAACTAAAAAATCACTATCTTCGCCTTTGATGTGGATGCATAGTCTCTTAAGGTGAAACACCTTGTCATGCCTTCCAACCATGCCTCTGCATGTTCACTAGCATGACCCCCAGAAAACTCTGGAAGTTTGATATTCTGTAGTTATCTAGTGATGTCTTCGGGTGGAGGCCCTCCCCCTGAATCCCTCAATGCTTTAGGATTACCCACTCTAGATGGTGGGGCTTCCACTTCGATCCCTGCTGGCTGACGCCCCTTTAAAGTCTCATTTATGGCCTCCAAAGAGCACAATATGAGAGGTAATTCAGGCGATGGTGGTGGCGGCATTGGCGGTCCCTGCGACGATGCCCCTCCGCCTCAATTTCCTCTAGTCCTAACCATCCTATATGATTGAATCTACGTCCACCAAAATTTTTTCAGGGAGCGTCTAGGGAAATTCACATTTGCACAACTTAAACTTGAAAACAGGGTTAGGCATAAGTTTTTTTTACTTGTCTGTAAACAGACGTTACTCTCTTTAGGGGAAGTGGCTAGGTTAGGGTTTTAAGCATCTAAGATTGATGTCTTCACCTAAAATAACTACTGAATCCCTCGCCTGTTAACTACGCTAGCACCGTACCATACTCGCCATAGTGCATCAAATCCCCTATGTAGTGCTTTCTATCATACCTCCTATTATACCCTAACTATTCCCCACAACATGCGTCAAACTCCCGCTATTCTACAAGGACCTTTAACCTTTATAAATATAAATAACCCTATTATAAATATAAATAACCTTTAAGCTCTATGTGTGGCGCATTGGTGTTCGGTCATTCCCCAAAGCGCTTGAACTTGGTGGTGGTCGTGGGTTCAAAACCCATGGACCTCTAAAATTTATACTTAACCCTATTACATTCATTAATCACATGATTAATGACATAGGTTTCAAACCTATTATTAACATGATAAATTTATAATGTTAATTTACTTAATTATTAAATTAACCTTATCATTTTTCATTAAGTTAAAATTCTTAAATACTTTTTTATTCATTTTCTTTTAATAATTAATTCATATATATATATATATATATATATATATATATATATATATCTTTTTTTCTTTTTTTTGTTTGTTAAATAATTAAAATTTTAAACAATTTTTTTTTAAAGAGTTAAAATTTTAAACCTAAATTTGAACGGTTAAATTTAAAAGAAATAATAAAAAAATATTTAAAATAACATTAAAATATAATTCATAAAAAAAAATTAAAATAATTTTTAATAATAATTTTTTTTTAAAATAAAGACGGGCATCATGGGTGCATGAGGCCCACATGCCCCGCCCTCGTTTCCTCCTGCTTTCCTTATCTAAACCATTAGCTCTCATTGTCGGAACCCTAATCTCGCACTTCCCATCCCCAAACCCTACATGCATCCTTCTTCTGCAAATGCGGTCGGCCTCTTTCATTTCATTTTTTTTTTCCTTTTGTCATCCTCTCAATAGAGGGAAGGCGTATTGGCTGCATGGGCTTGGCTGCATAGTCCTATGGCTGTGCGAGCTCTATGGTTGGCACCTTCGCTGAGTCTGTGTGGTTTGTATTATGACTGTGGGCACGGACTGGTTTGGCTAACGCGTGGTCTTGGCTGCTGGGCTTTGGTGCTTGATAGCTTGGGCATTGGCTATCAAACCTTTCCCACAACATTTCCTTTACCACAGGTCATTTCTCAAGGCATTGATAACAGATTTCATGGAGTAGTTTTGGTTTCTTTGGTTTATTTCAGACTTGGGTAATCCTGATTGCTTGTGCTGAGTATTTTGTTTTTATCTTCTGAGGGGGGTTATATGGACGCGTAATGCAACGCGTTGAGAAAACAAAAGTCCCTTTGGTAGGCTCATCCTCCTGGTGGGATTGCGCTTTGGTGGCTTGGTGCTTTGTGTTACTTAGGCTCCAACTTTGTGATGAGTTGTGTGGCTACCAGTCGCGGGTTCAAAATCCATGAGCCTGCACCCATTTTTTTATTTTTTATTTTATTTTCGGGATGGGTCTGTGTGTGTAAAACTCTGTATTTTTTTTTGTTATGCCAGGCACGGTTTCATGGCCTTGGATTTGGCATTTGGTCTCTGGTGTTGAGCCTGCTCCCCGCATGGTGCAATGTATCCATCCATGAGATTGTAATGGGTTCTTTCCTTGGTGCATTTAGTGTGAGCGCTTCCCCTCATGACTTGGCACAATTGTAACTTCAGTTCTCGGATCCTACGGTGATGGTGGCTTAGGTCTTGGTTGCATGCTCTTGGAAAATACACGGTGCATTGGTGGTTAGGGTTCTTATCAAATCACTTTTCTTGGAGATTGGACGTGTAGTGGATAGATAGTTTCCCATTGTGGGTTCCTCCTCGTGCTTTGGCAAAGGCCCGCAGGCTTGGTGCGTTGGGCTGTGTGCTGGTGCGCTGGACGCATAGTGCAAAAGAAAATGCCCTTTGCAGGATCCTCTCTTGGTCGTGGCTTACAACTTGATCTTCTCTTATTATTTTTTTATTCTTTTTTGTCATGATGTGTAGTGCATGATATAGACTCTTGGGTGCTTGATGCTTGACACTAGGGCTCGGGCACTTGTGCATTATTTTTGGTAACATTGTGGTTGAATGGCCCAACTTGGAGGTTGGGCTCAATGGGCTCCCTCCTCGTGGATTAGCGCTAAATTGGGACATGTTGCGTTGTTCGATGCTTGTGACTTGGTAGTCTTACTTCATTCTTGCTTCATTAATACTTGGAGATTGTGCCACATGCCCAATATTTTGTTTTATCTTTTATTTTTTTTGTATTTTTTTATTTATTTCGTTATATATGTATATATATATTTTCTAGTTTAAATAAATATCTTTTATATATGTTTATTTATATACTATTATTTATATCTTTGTTTAGAAGTTCAAGGGCAGAGCAGACTTGATACATACATACATACATACTATATATATATATATTGTTTTATTATTTGTCACTTTCAATATGTATAGTATTATACCTTTTCATTTTTCAATGTGCATACTATTCATATATGTGTGTGTGTGTTTGGCTTGCATGTTAGGTGGAGCTGGAGTTGGAGCTTGGCCCTCAGGCCCAGATTTACAAGTTTTCTTAAATATATTATTTATACCTCTAGTTATTTATGTTTATATCACCCTTTTCAAGGATTTTACCTGTATAGGCCAACAAGTTGTAGAGTTTTTAGAGAGTTTCAGGGTTGTTTACAGGACACATAGCTTAGCTTTCTGTCCAGAGTCAAGAGGATGGGTGGGTAGGTGGGCCTTTGGTCCTAGATTTCAAACTAAATCTCTGATACCATGTGTAAGGTCTCTTCCAATAGAGCCTTATAAAACATAAATTTAATTAGAGAAATACTATCCTAACATCT
>CBVK0101300073.1:463-15496 GCA_900067695.1 Picea abies | reverse complement strand
TTCATAACCAGCATATAACCATTCATAACCATTCAACATAATTAAAATTTATGAGCAGATCATAATAAATTACATAACACAACAGAATAATGAAAATACATACCTCTAACTGATGCTACTACTGTTCTCCAACTCTGCTTGATGCTCTGCCCAAAACCATCTAACCTCCCAGCCAACTAGGAATAGAGCCTCTCCAACTCCCTAGCTCCAGGATTCCATAAGGATTCCTAGCCCCCAAGCCCAAAACTCCTAGCAAAAGGTGCCCCCTTGTAACAATCCTACAACAAGCTTCTCTAGCCAAAAACCAGTAACACAGTCTTCCAATCTCCAAAAAAAATGCTCCAATATAGTCTCCCAATATGAAAAATAATGCTTACCCCCCAAATGTCCCCTTCTCTTGAGTGTTTTCCCCTTCATATCCTCCTTTTCCCCATTCACTGCCTTCTCCCTTTCATTAAGACTCACCCATGTTATCCCTCCATTCAATGCCAACCACCTTATCCCCTTCACTTTAATGGTTCCATCATTCGATAAAAATAATAATTAATAATTTATTAAACTAGATTTTATTAAACATATATTTGATCATTAAATTAATTAATTAGTCAATTAAACCAATTCACATTCAACAAATATTTAACCAAGTCAATTAATTAATTAATTATTTAAACTAATATACATTAAACAATTAATTAAACCATGAAAATTGATTAATACTTAGGGTTGTTACACAAACATTACACATAGAGACACAAATTTACTGTGGTTCACCCCCTAGGTTACATCCACAAAGATTTGGCTTTCTTCGCTCTTTTATTATTCATCATCAAGTTCATAGCATTATGCACATTACAATTGAGGATGACAAGATCGCACTATGCTCCACAACTTGTGATCTTACCTTCGGTTACAATGAATATCTCTGTCTCAAATATTGACTCTAAGATCATTCGAACATTCTCAAAAACTCTCCAAAAAAACTAGATCTAGCTCCACTACAACACATATTTATATTACAAAAAAGGGGTAAATTACCCGTTACAACAATGACCAAAACCCTAACCCACTAACCCTTGGTGTATTATTTTTTTCCACTTTCTAACTCCCTGAGTGCGACTAGTCCACAATGCAATCGTTTTCCTTGTTGATATGCATCTTTCTTTCCTTCTTTGACTTTTCTTCTTTCTTGGTGCTGTTTTTCCCTATTTTCCGGTGCATGCTCCTTTTCTGGTCCATTTCCTAACCGTCTTGATTAATTACCACACTTTTCCCCAAAATGGCCTACACCAATAAGGGCCCAACACTCACCCGTGGCTTGTCCCGAGCCACTCATGTAGAGTGTGCCTCATGTACTAACTTCTCTAGCTCCTAGAACCTGCCTACAGTTCATTCAACTTGAGATTTTACTTGCACGCTCCTTTCTGCTACAATATCCATAGTCTGCACAGTAATGTGCTCCTTCAACAATGCTCCACTCTCCAATCCAACTTGTTCAATCTGACCCTTTGTTGCATCAATATTAGTCATAATTTTCTTTGTGCCTTCTTGTAGTGGTTCTAATTGAGCCCGCCTTGACTACTTTTATTCTTGTATAGTCTTCAGCTCTGCTTGCAAATTCTTCATTTCTTGTGCACTCCTCAATCTGTCCAGGATTGTCATCATTTTCTTCTTTTTCATACTTTCTTGCAACACAATATTTACACCTTCATCTTTTTGGTCAAACTCCTATAGTTTTCCATCCTCTTGAAGATCTGTCCATAATTGCGTGCTCTTATTATAGAACTCTGTGATTTCCTGGATGATCAATGTAATGCTTTCCATATGACCTGTAGCCTCTTGCTCCCTTTGTGTTCTTACTTATGGTGGAGTAGTCAATACTAGAAGATCTACCAATTCTGTAATGTGGCTTCTATTTGTTTCCATAGCCTACGCTATTTTCTCATTTTTTCCCTCTCTTGGTATGTTCTCTCCTTGTGCGTTGTTAGGAATGGTTTTAAATACTTCTTCCACCTGCTACTCTATTCTTTCAACACACTTATTTGTTTCTTCCCTCTCAAATTGTAGTTGTTTAAGTGTCATCTCTAGTGTCTTACTTACTTCATTGGCCAACTGTAAACTTGTAGCATCTACACAAGCCCTCAACTGAATTTCCTGCGCGACACTTATTTGAATTTTATACAATGCCTTGGTTGGAATTTTGGGCAATTCCAAGTTCAAATGATCTATGTATTTCAGTGGCTTCTACATTGTATCCTCATAGACTTGCAACATTCCCTGAGTGATACAAAAATTTTCATTCCCGATAGTTATTATTTGCACTGTCTCTTATTCAGGAATTGTTCTTTCCTAAGATTTTTTTGTAGTTGTGCCTGTTATTTTTGCTGCACTATGGCGAGTTGCAATTTTTCCAGTGCATCCTTGACATCTATCAATTTCTTGACTATCTCCTCCCTTTGTTTCTCAACATCATACCATGCCTCTACCATGTGGTCCTGTACTTTTTTTGTGACTAACTATGCATCATCCTCTGCCAGTGTGAGTTGAGGAACTTCCTTGTGCACCTTCATTTTATTGCACCGGCCTACTACCTGCAAGACTATTCTTTTCATTGGTAGTGTCTCTGTCAGCGCAGTTGAAACTGGTATCTCCAAATCTGAGAGATTTTTCGCCTCTTGTTTCCTCTAGCATAGTAATATTTTTCTCTTTTTGTGCTCCTCCATTTGGTTCTATTGCACGCTCTTTGTCCCAAGTTGAAGCCTCAATGATAATATTTTTTTACCTTGGTTTTCTAGTGGTTGTGCTACCCCCTGTTGCTTTCACGTGCTTTGTTTCTTTCCTTTCATTTGTTGTTGGGATGATTGAATGATTTGAAGGGCCAACCTCTACTTGTTGTTTAGATTTTGATACCTTCTTTGGGATCACTGGAACCTTCCATTCTTTAGGACAATCCTTCATGGACCACTACACTTCTTCCCCTATGACACAGTATCTCAATTGTATCCATTTCTTCTTAGGATCCCTCTTAGAATGGATCCACATGTTATGTCTAGAAGCCTGAAAGTTAGATATTCCTTGTTTCTCCCTCACCTCTTTTGGTGGTATTATCCATGTATTAGCTAGCTTATTTTGCATCTCATCCAACAACATGGAAAAAATGCTATAATTTTCCTTCCTTTTCTTCAAATCTGAAGTATGCCATAATGTTGTATATTTTGTTGCACGACATTTCCCTTGCCTCTGGTAAAATCTATTGTATTTTGGTTCTCCCCATCCAATTAGGGATATCAATATCATTAACCATGAATAATTAAATTATGATCCTAAATCCCGTGTGTCCTTGCAATACTCCAAGAACAAGCTTAGAATAAATGGATCCTGTTAGCACTACAAAATGACCCAGGTTTAAATTTTTTTATGCTTTGGCCCAACATCAAAATTTCACAGCATTTTTACCCTATTTTAAATGAGTTTTGCTGTAGAAGTTTCAAATTAGCTCAAATTATGTTTACAATTTGGTGTTATGGATTTTGAGCCCTTGGTATATATTCAATTTTTTAAATGTTTTGTTGGGTTTGTTAATGTCCTTGTGTAAAACATAAAATGGTGGTCCTTAAAGCCAATTGGATTACAAGTCAAAGCTCCAGAGGAAATCAAAAGTGGCATGTTGACTGTCCAAATGCACTGGACAAATGTCGCACTTGAAATCTTGGTAAATGTTGGCACCCTAATATTTTCATGCCAATTTGTGAGCCTATTCGCTCATTCTGCATTGTTATGGCACTTTTGCAACGCTAGTGAAACATATCATTTTGTAGCACTCATTTTGTAGGGACCACGAGAAGTCAATTGATGGAACTATTTTGGTCAACAAAGCAAAGGTTTAAAGGGAAAATATTTTAAGGGATTTCGGGTTGCCTGATTAGTTTTTCTACCTTTCGAGTTTCTGTTGAGTCTTCTGAGTCTTTTAAGGGATTCTGGTCACCTTCATCTACCATACCAATTCTTTGTGCCCTATAAGACTGTCTGTTTTTTTTTTAAGGAAGTACATAGGTGTACGCGCCATGTTTTAGGTCAGTCCGCATACATACGCACCATGCTTTAGGTCAGCCTGCGTACATATGTGCCCTGCTTAGTAAACAACCCGTGTACATACGTAGGTTGTTGAAGCAACATTAGTGTATCTAGTTCAAGAATTTTTTTGAAAAAGAGGAAACCAACCTCTTTCTTGATTAGGGTTTATACTTCTCAGGGTTTCTTGATAGAGTTCAGAGTCTCTATTTTTATAACCATAGTTTGGGTTAGATTTCAGTTTACTTGTCTTCTTGATCTTCTTGTGTTTCCTAGCATTTTTTGCTTATTTTTATCTTGGATTTTAAGAAAAATGAGTTGCATTCATCAGTATTCATCAATCTCTTTTAGAATAACCATCCTTTTCCCATATAAAAGGGGGTGTTGGGGTCTCATTTTACATCTATACATAAGAACAATGAAACTCTTCCCATTTCACATCCCCTCCTTGCCCAAGTTATTGTATCCCTTTTGTGAGAATTGCTTATGCATTTTCCGCATTAGCTCTTCTTCCTCCATCAGAACCCATTCACTTCCCAAGAAGAGATCAGAAGGTTGATAGGAGAAGCCATACAAATGTGCACTTGGAGCTTGGTGAAGAGGTGCCCAGACTAGGTTCATGGAGTAGTAGCTGGCTTTGATTGTAAAGGTATAATAATTGAGTTATTAATAAAATAATTGCTTTTCCTGTCCCAACTCATGATGTATTGAATGCTTTTATTGGTTTATGTTTTGACATTCTAACATCTAACCCTAATTTGTATATGGAATAACATGCTTGTCGTTTGTTGTTTGTGAATCTTTGGATGCAGGTCAACCCTGGGAGGAGGCATGCAACCAAAAAATCTTAAAAGTGCAAGGGGATCATTACCAGACATGGAGTAGAGGTATAGTTACCCGATCTCCCTCATATTTTTTTTTCTTGTATGAGTTTTGGTATGTTTGGAGTAGTTTAGAGAAGTAGTTGACTTTTAGACGGTTAATTGATTTGCTTAGATTCTGAACCCTGGTGTAGTCATAGGGTTTTTTTTCCAGCTAGTAGATCCGACGAGCATACTGGGGAAGCCTATAGGGTTTTAGGGGATTTAGGTTTGTCTAATTAGTTTTTTTTCCTTTCGAGTTTCTGTTGAGTCTTATGAGTCTTTTAAAGGATTCCGTTCACCTTCAGGTGCCATACCAGTTCTCCCTTCCCTATAAGACTATTTTTTTTTTCTATTTTTTTAAGGAAGTACATGGGTGCACACTCCTTGATTTAGGTCATCCCACGTACATATGTTCCCTTCTTAGTAAACAACCCGCGTATGACGCAGGCACACACTCACAAGCATGCCCACTCATAGGATCTTCTCCTTCTCACGACCCGAAGAACTCTAACTGGTTCTTCTATTTCCCAATTGGGAAATCTGTACCCATAGGAATCCTCGTGGGATCCCCCTCCTCTACAAATTGGGATATTGGACTTCGCGACTTCGTGAATCCAAAGGTCGAGCATTCGGTTCTTGAATCCCCGAAACCCGATACAAGTCAACGCTGACCCTTTCCTTCTTCTATTGGAACTTTCTCTATCGCGATTTCGACACTCGCGATGTCGAGCAACTCGATTCTTTGACTCCCGAGTCCCGATACACCGAAACTCTGACACACGCGCGAGTTGACCTTTCAACGCCCTTCACTCCGTCGACATTTCGAAGTTCACAATATCGTGAATCCTGATGTGGCGGTTTCGACACTTCTCGCTGCGAAACCCCGATAAGGTGTGCCACCTGTCCACATCACCAACTCCTATGGCCCCACACTGTTTGCATAGCCATCGGGATATCACGTATCGCGATTTTGCGATTCCCATTGCAATACTACGGAGTTTCAACCTGTGAAACCCTGATATGAGAATTCGCGTGTAAATCCAACGATCCCCATGACTTGGATCTATAGCTCTGCCCCTCCTGAGCTTCAAACCTCACGAGAATACATCGTTGTATCTCCCTGTACCTCTGTGATATCTAACGGCCCATGGATTATCGTGAATTCTCCTCGAAGAATACCGACCATCCGTTCCTCCTGATGAAATCTGGCGAAATGACTATGTGTTCCTCTGTGGAACTCGTCCACCTGCGTGCAACTTGTGATGGTTCTCACAGAACTCTAGTCGCAGCTTCCCTACGCTTCCCTTAAATGAATTTTAAGGCCTTACCCTTCCTGAGCTTCTCCACGAATTTCAAGTCCCTTAGAAAAACTCTTGCACGCACTCCTTGCGACAAACCTTCAACCATGTCTAAAGGTTGAAGTCCCTCAACTTTGCGCACACTTGCGACAGTGGTCTGTCAACTCTTGCTCAAGTTCGCAACCCTGAACTTCACTCAGCCTTTGCACTCCTTGCACGGCTCCTATGCCTAACTGCACTTTGGGGGAATGAGAACGAAAGCTAAAACTATCAGAGCCTTCTATAAATGCACTCCGTGCGGACACTTCGACTGCACTCCTTGCAGGAACTCTTGCTCAGATAGAGAAACAATTGAAACTCATTCCTTCTTCCCTTCAGAATTCTAACTCAAACATGAAATCATATACACAGCACATAAATAAAATGTATAACAGGAAGCAAACATTCATGAGCACATCATTAAGCATCAATACACAGAGAACAGACACAAAACCATGAATTTGAATCAAACTCTTCTATTAATCCAAATATCTGTACATGGGTGTTCTTACACAACTTCTCTGCTTCTCTTCTATGCTCTCCTGCTTCTCTGATTTCAATAATAATACAAATGCACAATGAGGGTGTCTATATCCCGTTTCCCTCTTGCGCTCTACAACTATCTAATTTATAATTAAATTCTATCTACTTTACATTAACTACTTTAAATGTCGTCTACCTACTAAGGATGAGAGATTAAAGGCTCAAGGTCTGATTACAATATACAAGTGTGCTTCATTAAATTTCCACATTAATGTTCGCGCAACAACTTCTAAGGTGATTTTCAAAATTTGTGTTGGTGCTTGTCCAGCTGTCCTCCGCTTCCGTGCTGGCTCGCTTGATGTGTTTGTGATGCTCCTGCATCATACTCCCTCGCTTGAAACTTTTCA
Organism: Picea abies; assembly: GCA_900067695.1. Taxonomy (NCBI): domain Eukaryota; kingdom Viridiplantae; phylum Streptophyta; class Pinopsida; order Pinales; family Pinaceae; genus Picea; species Picea abies. The sequence continues at coordinate 8,338 of CBVK0101300073.1, read as the reverse complement.
TGGGCTCCTATCCATGAGATCTTGCACGGTCTGTCCATGCTTCTGGATCACTGCTTCAGTCTCCCAATTGGCATCTTCAACTGGATGGTTCTTCCATTTGACCAGATACTCGAAGTATTTCTTTCGCCTAGTCCTCTTTCTCACTCTCCTATCCAAGATGCGCTCCATCTGCGGCTTATCTGCAACTGGAATTTGTTTTATCCACTGGATCACTGACTGCTCACTTCCAATCTCTGCTTCTCTAGCTCTATATGGGTACAAATCTGAGATATTGAATATCAGAGAGATTTTGATCCCATCGGGTAATTCAATCTCGTAAGCGTTTGCCCCAAATTTCTTCAAGACCCTACATGGACCGATTTTCTTCATCTTCAATTTATTATATGTTCCTCTCGGGAACCTTTCCTTTCTCAAATGTGCCAGAACCAGATCACCAACCTCAAATTGAAGTTGTCTTCTATGCTGATCAGCTCTGCATTTATATTCCTGTCTTGAATTCTGCAATCACTGTTTCACCTGGCTGTGAAGTTCTTTCATCACCTCTGCGAAATCTTCTGCACTAACGCTCCTAGTCACAGTCTATTCTGAATCCCTCAATTTAGAAATTCCTCTCAGCTGCATGCCATAAACAACCTGAAATGGACTTCGCCCTGTGCTCCTGTTGATTGAGTCGTTATATGCAAATTCTGCCTGTGGTAATATATTGTCCCACTGGCTATGGTGTTCTGTCACCAAGCTTCTCAGCAAGTTTCCCAGACTTCTATTGACCACCTCTGTCTGTCCATCCATTTGAGGATGATAAGCCAAACTAAATTCCAAGTTAGTTCCCAGCTTCTTCCATAAGGTCCTCCAAAAATACCCTATGAATTTTGTATCCCGATCTGAAACTATACTCCTTGGTAACCCATGAAGTCGAATGACCTCTTTGAAGAATATATTGGCAATGTGAGTTGCGTCACTGGTCTTCTGACATGGAATGAAGTGTGCCATTTTGGAAAATCTATCCACTACCACAAAGATTGAATCCCAACCTCTTTGTGTTCTTGGCAACCCCAATACAAAATCCATGCTGATCGCATCCCATGGCCTCTCTGGTATGGGTAATGGTTGATAGAACCCCACATTTTGCTTCCTTCCCTTCGAATGCTGGCAAATTCTGCACCTTTCTACAAATCTCTTGACATCAGCTTGCATTCCCATCCAAAAATATGACTCATTCAGCTTTGTGAATGTCTTTTCGTGACCAAAGTGTCCTACCAATCCTCCACTGTGTTTCTCCTTCAGCAAATTCTCCCTCATGGAGAATTTCGGAATACACAGTTGATTACTTCTAAACAATAATCCCTCCTGGATCATATATTCTGTCCAAGGGATTCTATCTCTGAGAACTGGATTCTCAGCTGCTTCATACACCTCTTTAAAATCTGGATCATCTGCGTACATGTCCCTGAGATCATCAAAACCCAACGTTTTGACTCTAAACTCCTGCAATAGCAAACACTTCTTGCTCAAAGCATCAACAACTTTGTTAGCAGTACCAGAAATATGTTTAATCACAAAAGTGAAATTCTGCATATACTCAACCCATTTGACATGTTTCTGATTCAACTTCTCCTATTGAGTCACAAACTACAATCCATGATTGTCACTATACAATACAAACTCTTTTGGGATCAAGTAATGCCTCCATTTCTTCAATGCATGTATGATAGAATAGAACTCCTTATCATACGTGGAGTACTTCAATTTCACTTCATTCAGCTTCTCGTTGAAATACGCTATCGGCTTGTCTTCTTGACTCAAGATTGCCCTGATTGCAAATCCACTTGCATCGCATTTCACCTGAAATGTTTTATGGAAATCCGGCAACACCAAAATCGGTTGTTCCGTAATCTTCCTCTTCAACAGGTTGAAACTTTTTTCAGCCTCTGTTGTCCAGTGAAAATATTTATGTCTTTTCTTCACTGTATCCATCATTGCTTCTCTAATTCCACTGAAATTCCTGATGAATTTGCGGTAGAAACTAGCCAATCCATGAAAACTTCTCACCTCAAAGATATTCTTCAGTGATGGCCAATTCTTGATCACTTCCACCTTATCTGGATCCATTCTCAACTCATTTGCAGAAATAACAAAACCCAAGTAAATGAGCTCTGTCTTCATGAATGAGGACTTTTTCATGTTTATCAATAGCTTCTCCTGCTGTAGTTTTTGCATCACTGTAGCCAAATGCTTTAGATGCTCTGCCATTGATTTACTATAAATCAGTATGTCATCCAGATACACAATGAAAAATTCCTCGATGAACTCCCTCAGGACTTCGTTCATCAACCTCATGAAGGTACTTGGTGTGTTTGTTAAACCAAATGGCATAACAAGCCATTCATACAACCCTTCGTTTGTTTTGAATGCTATCTTCCATTCATCACCTTCTCGCATGCGAATCTGGTGATAACCACTTTTCAAATCAATCTTTGAAAAGTATTTTGCTCCGCTCAAGCAATCCATCAGATCATCCATCCTCGGTAATGGAAATCTGTACCTGATGGTTATCTTATTTATCTCTCTCGAGTCAGTACACATCCTCTAGCCTCCATCTTTCTTCGGACTGAGTACTGTTGGAACAACACACAGACTCAAGCTTTCTTTGACCAAACCTTTGTCCAACAACTCCTGGAGTTGCCTCTTAACCTCTTCATTCTCTTGCGGTGTCAACCTATACGCGGCTTTGTTCGGAAAACTGGCTCTTGGTATGAGATCAATATGATGGCTCACACTCCTAATCGGTGGCAACGAACAAGGTAATCTGTCCACTATGATGTCAGCGAAATCTTCCAGCAGTTCCTGAACTTCCTCTGGTAAATCATCCACCCTTGTGCTAGTCAGAAAAATCTTCGGCTTCCTGACCACAATGAACTGTGGATCCTCCTTCTTCTTAACCTCTGTAAGAAGTTCCTTCCCACTCATGGGAAGTACAGTGTTTCTTACTTCCGGTTTCACCTCTTTATCCTTTATCGGAAGCAACATGTGTGTCCTCCCATTCTTCTCCAAGGTGTATGTGTTCATTCGCCCATCATGAATCACATTCCTGTCATATTTCCATGGTCTACCCAACAATAGATGACAAACATCCATAGGAATGACATCACATAAGATCTTATCATTATATCCACCTATCTTGAATTCAACCAAGCATTGTTTAGTGACAGTTACCTGGTGTCCTTTCTGTAGCCACGAAACTCTGTATGGGCTTGGATGATCAGTCGTCTCCAGCTCCAACTTCTCTACCATCTCTGTAGATACAAGATTATCCATGTTACCACTGTCTACAATGACCTTGCATACCCTGTTCTTGGTCTCACAAGTAGTCCTGAAAAGTCTGGTCCTTTGGAATGAACTTTCCACCTCCTTCTCGGGCGTCAAAAGGACTTTTCGCATCATGAGCGATCTTCCTCCTTCAGCGTCTTCTGCCTCAACATCCCACTTCTGCGCTTTGGTGATGTGAGCTTCTCTAATGTCCTTCTTTTTCTCTGGACACTCGTAAGACTTGTGCCCATTCTTTCCACATGTGAAGCATGTGATTACTCCACCTCTTCCTCTTCCTCTACCTCTAGTATGAGGAAAAGTGTTGTTGTCAGCATAATATCCTCTTTGCTCATTATGCTGCCCTCTCTGTTCAACATATGGCCCTCTCTATGAGGTTCCAACTCTCTCGGTTCATGTCTAAGGTTTCTTCCATTCCTCCTTGGGCTTCTGATATTCGTCCTAGGCAACTAATTTGCTTTTGGGCTGACTTCTGCCTCGACCCCTCTAACTCTTCTTTTGGCTCAGCTTCTCTTCTGCTTTCAGAGCCATATGATAAGCATCTTCCACCATTCGGATGGTTACCATGCTCATCTCATCCTGGATATCATATCTTAGGCCATTCATATATCTGGCAATCTTTTCATCATCGCTCTCTCGATGACCTGCCCTGATGTTCAGTTTGTAGAATTCCTCAGTGTATTCTTTCACTGTCATCAGCTTCTGTCTTAGGTTTTGCATTCTCCTGAACAAAGTAATGTGATAGTCTGTGGGGATGAATTTCTCCTTCAGCTTTGCGATCATCCTATCCCATCTCTTGATCTTCTGCTTGCCCTTGCAATGTCTGTCAGCTTGTAGTTCATCCCACCACAATGCTGCATGTCCCTTCAAGCATGTGACAACATGATTGACTTTCTTGTCCTCTTCGACATCTTCGTAGTCGAAGTATGTGTCTAGAGCTCTAATCCAGTCTAGAAGCTCCTCTGCATCCAGATTTCCCTCATAAACTGGAATGTCCATCTTTTCTCTTGCACCCATCCTTGCAATAGCTCTGATCAAACGCTCGTTTGATGCATCTTTGGCTGTAACTTCCTCTTCACATTCAGCCTCAACTTCTCTTTCGGAATCACTCAGATCCCCTACACTGGTTGTATGTCTTTGTGCTGTCTCCATATCTTCGAGTCTAGCTCGGAGATCACACATTTGTCTCTCCATAACTGGATCTGTTACCTGCCTGCCTCTTCTTCTTGGCATTTACCTATCCTCTGGATCAGGTGATTGTCTATCTCTCCTTGGCGGCATGGTGAATCCTCTTTCTTTGCTACAGAAAGCAAAGAACCTTTCTGTGCTCTGATACCAAACTAACGCAGGCACGCGCTCGCAAGCACGCCCGCTCACAGGATCTTCTCCTTCTCATGGCCTGAAGAACTCTAACTGGTTCTTCTATTTCCCAATCGGGAAATCTATACCCATAGTAATCCTCATGGGATCCCCCTCCTCTACAAATTGGGAGATCGGACTTCACGACTTCACGAATCCAAAGGTTGAGCGTTCGGTTCTCGAATCTCCGAAACCTGATACAAGTCAACGCTGAGCCTTTCCTTCTTCTATCGAAACTTTATCTATCATGATTTTGACACTTGCGATGTCGATAAGCTCGGTTATCCAACTCGCGAGTCCCGATATGTCAAAGCACTGACACACACGCGAGTTGACCTTTCAACGCCCTTCACTCCGTCGGCATTTCGGAGTTCGCAATATCGTGAATCCTGATGCGGAGGTTTCGACACTTCTCGCTACAAAACCCCGATAAGGCATGCCACCTGTCCACATCACCAACTCCTGTGTCCCCACACTGTTTGTGTAGTCGTCAGGATATCGCGTATCGTGATTTCATGATTCCTGTTGCAATACTACGGAGTTTCAACCTGCGAAACCCTGATATGCGAATTTGCCTGTAAATCCAACGGTCCCCGTGACTTGGATCTATGGCTCTGCCCCTCCTGAGCTTCAAACCTCACGAGAATACGTCGTTGTATCTCCCTATACCTCTGTGAGATCTAATGGCCCATAGATTATCACAAATTCTCCTCGAAGAATACCAACCGTCCGTTCCTCCTGATGAAATCTGGCGAAATGACTATGTGTTCCTTCGCGGAACTCGTCCACCTACGTGCAACTTGCAGCGGTTCTAACAAAACTCCAGTCGCAGCTTCCCTATGCTTCCCTTAAATGAATTTGAAGGCCTTACCCTTCCTGAGCTTCTCCATGACTTTCAAGTCCCTCAGAAAAACTCTTGCACACACTCCTTGCGACAAACCTTCAACCACGTCTAAAGGTTGAAGTCCCTCGACTCTGTGCACACCTACGGAAGTAGTCTATCAACTCTTGCTCAAGTTCACAACCCCAAACTTCACTCGGCCTGTGCACTCCTTGCACGGCTCCTGTGCCCAACTGCACTTTGGGGGAATGAGAACGAAAGCTAAACTATCTGAGCCTTCTGTCAACGCACTCCTTGCGGACACTTCGACTGCACTCCTTCCAGGAACTCTAGCTCAGATAGAGAAACAATTGAAACTCATTCCTTCTTCCCTTCAGACTTCTAACTCAAACATGAAATCTTATACACAACACATAAAGCAAATGTATAATAGGAAGCAAACATTCATGAGCACATCATTAAGCATAAATACACAGAGAACAAACACAAAACCATGAATTTGAATCAAACTCTTCTATTAATACAAATATCTGTACATGGGTGTTCTTACACAACTTCTATGCTCTCCTTCTTCTCTGATTTCAATAATAATACAAATGCACAATGAGGGTGTCTATATCTCGTTTCCCTCTTGCACTCTACAACTGTCTAGTCTAGAATTAAATTCTAGCTACTTTACATTAACTACTTTAAATGTCGTCTACCTACTAAGAACGAGAGCTTAAAGGATCAAGGTCCGATTACAATATACAAGTGCGCTTCATTAAATTTCCACATTAATGTTTGTGCAACAACTTCTAAGGTGATTTTCAAAATTTGTGTTGGCGCTTGTCCAACTATCCTCCACTTCCGCACTGGCTCGCTTGATGTGTTGGCGATGCTCCTTTATCAACGTACATACGCAATATGCTGAAGCAACAATAGCGTATCCGGTTCAAGACTTTTTTTGAAAAAGAGGCAGCCAACCTCTTTCCTGATTGAGGTTTATACTTCTTAGGGTTTTTTGACAGAGTTCAGAGTGTCTGTTTTTATAGCCATAGCTTGGGTTAGATTTCAATTTACTTGTCTTCTTGGTCTTCTTGTGTTTCCTAGTATTTTTTTGCTTATTTTTATCTTGGATTTTAAGAAAAATGAGTTGCATTCATCAGTCTCTTTTAGCATCTTTTGTTGTTTCTTCTTTGATTGGAAGAAAAACAAAAAAAACTTAGTTTTTTAGGTCTCTTTCTTTCTTTGCATTTGCTTTGCATTGTTATTTGAAATAGAAAAAGAAATTAGCATAGTATTGTGTTTTCTTCTCATCTTGAAAGCATTTCAAAAGAAAAATAAGAAAGATAATCCTTCTTTTCCAGTGTTCTTATAATTTTTTTTTTAGCAAGAGTCTTAACAACATCAGTTGCACTATCGCACCCTTTTTGAGTAAATCAAGCCATTAAAATGAATCTTAAACCTAAAATTAATTAGACTTTTATGTTTGTAAGGTCAACCAACTAGTTTAGGGTTAGGGCCTTGAATTAGGTTGGAGAGGAAACTCTTCAAGGCCGTTAAACAAACATTGGATTCAGAGCTAGTGTTAAGGTCCTAACCCGCACATAGGTATATCAATGTATTCGGATGTAATAAAGGTCAATATTAATAAGGCCTTTCAATAAAATAGAATAAGGTGGATGTAAAAAGACCTAATAGAATCTTCCACTTCTAGAAGCATCTTCCTCTAGATGCTTCTCTTAATAGACATATTTAGTATAAATAAGGGTTGAGGGTATGAGAACCCTAGCTTGGAGATTATTGTAACAGAGCGCTGCTCGATTGGAGGTTGCCCCCTTGAAGAGGCTTGTGAACATTGCTTTCTGAATCAAAGTGTTATTTCTTTTGATATTGTTATATCATTTCTATGTATTGTGAAGATTATGCTGGATATTTTACTGTTATTCTGCCATTTCTAGCATTTTATTTCTATTCTGCATATTTTATATATCTGGTATCTTGCAAGTGGTATCAGAGCACTTTCCTTGGCAGAAATTGTCGGTATTTTTTTTTTCTAGGGTAGAGACGTATTCTGGCATATTTAAGCCATAGAGATCTGTCATTATGCACATAAACCCGCGGTTGAGGGATTCATACACGCATGAAATACAAGTGGTTCTTAAGCGCACATCTATTGGCCACCCTTGTAACCCCTGTTGGCACCCCTTCGAGTGGTAGCACATCAGACATCACCTGTGTACGGATCGGCCTAGATTTCCTGAAGCCCTCTTTAGATAAACCTATCGGCCACCGGACTGTTATAGTGTCACCGAGAATAGCACTCGGGAAGATACTCTCTAGTACCTGGGTAGTCGGGTAGTACGGCT
>CBVK0101300068.1:0-17735 GCA_900067695.1 Picea abies | reverse complement strand
CTGACGCACCAACACACACACATGCAAAGAATATAACACATACCCAACACAATTGTGCTTTTATATCTTCCCCAAGGGGTTAGGGAAGTTGGAATCCATTTTTTTATGGGAATGGGGACATTGCTAAATGATCCCAACCAAAAATCCTGTCTGAAAACTCATAAATATTTTATTTTTCATTATTGTTTAGGGAATATGTGGGTGTTACACTAACAAGTCACGGATGTCTTCACTTTGCATCAAAGGAGACTGCATATATGTGAAAAATACATGTTTTTTAGATGATTTGCATGAGGCAAGTTGGTAATTTATCTAGCAAGACAAGGGAAATTGTTAGGCCATGTCACAAATACATAGGTGTGGAATTTTTTGCTATAACAAATGCCCCCTAATGTGTGAGGTTAGAAGGGAAAAGTTATGGCCAAAATACATTATAAACTCTGAGAAGAGAGGATTCATTGAAGTAAATTTGTGAAGGTCCTCAAACAACTAATCCAAGAACAAAAACCATCAACAAACATCAAGTAAGAGTATTATCTTCCCAATTCAGGCATACCCATGATGAGGAGTGATATAATCATGGCCGCCAAATCAAGTACACTGTGGATCCATGGTATATGTGAAATATAGTTATATTCCATGGCCACGAATAATACATAGTGGATCCATGTGATATAAATGAAGTAGCAATAATGGCCATGAAAAATACACAGTGGATTCATGTCAAAGTAGATCATAGCCACGAAGAGATACATAATGGAGCTATGTCTCAAAATCAATAACAAAGGATATCTAGGACCAAATAGAAAGAACAAGTTGATTCTCTACAAGTACCAATGTCTATGGGGTGGCACAATATGGGTCAAGAAGGAGAAAAGAATACGTGATGCTCGTACTTCACCCGAGATCTTCACAACGATCCATCATGGTACATGTCTACACTATGTGAATATATGAGTCAAATTCGAACATAATGAGACATCATTTGATTACTATTCATTGATGTATAATGTTAACAAACGCGAGACAACCCACCAATGATGATAATGGGCGTCAACATACCAAGGTATAATCTAACAAGTGTGAATGGATGAATTGATGTTGAACACCTGGTAGAATCTGTTGATCAGGGGATATTGATGTATTCCCACTATCAATAGCGAGGAAACCTGCTACTAATGACTGCAAGCCCCAATGTACCAAATATGACTCGCGATCCCTATCCTAGAGAAATATGTCTTGAAGTCGACGGGAAGAGATCCGTTGGAAGGAAGGAATTAAGGAATCCTTCATCATCCAAAATGAGGGGTGGTGGAAGGCCAAATATTTGGAAGAAATCGGATGAAGAGACAGATACTTGTGATGATGATATTGACTTGACTGACTCTAGAAGGTCGACTTGTGAGGTCAGTAACTATCTGCAAAATGGTCAACTCGGGTTGAAACTTCCCCTTGAACATAAACATGACACATTATGTGAATTAGGTATCATGGACTATAAAATGGGATACATTTGTGATACATAAGGCATCAACAAATGCTCCATATAGTTGGAATAATAACCAACCAGGGGAGATAAAACTCAAAACGAGAAAAAGTATCTGAAAGCCATACTAGACCCAAAATGATGAGATGTCGACTCAAGATTGTGCTTTGTTCAAGGGTGAAAAAACTGCTGCCAACACAAGAGATGGACACTTTCCACCCTTCTTTTTTGGTTTTTTTATTTTTTTGGTATTTTTCATATTATTAAAGCCTGAAAAGGAATAACAAAATTCTATAGTACAGTGGAGGAAATGAGTTTCACAAGTGAGCAAACTAGTCCTCAAGCACAGGGAACATACCTATGATCAATGAAGCAAATAATGTGAAGGATATAGACACTCAGGGGGTGTTTCCTCCAGGGATAAGGTGTTGAGTCAAAAAGGAATAAATTGCAGGGCTGGGAACTGGTAGGAATGCATAAGCAATGGGTTCAAAAAAAACATGTTGAAGTCGTCATTAGACCTAAAATTGTGAGAAATCAATATGCAACGCAATTACAACTCAACTTTAGGAAGTAACCTCTGATGGTGGTATTTTTTTGTAATTTTAGTCTCGAGGGCTTGAAAAAGAGTAAAATAATACCAAGGAGAAGTCTTCTAGTGAGAGTTTGACTAGAGTATTCATTTTTCAAAAATAATCTGTTTAGTCAAAAAAAAGGTTAAACTTATACCAAAAAGACATCGTTTCAAATCCATTTTTACGAGTGTGAAAGAGACAAGATCACTCAGGCATCTTTTCATATTTAAGGAGTCTGGAAAGAACTTAACTATGGATTCCATCGTCCTTTTTTGTAAATTTAGTCTCTTGAGCCCAAAAAATTGTAAAACAAAACTGAGAACTCTTTAGCCAATAGACTAGAGTATACCTTTCTGTAAGTGGTCTATTTGATCTGAAAAATGGGTGAACTTGTACTAAACAAACATTTCTTTAGATCCATTTAACGAGTGTGAAAGAAACAAGATAACTTAGAAATATTTTCAATATTAATTAGTATGAAAAGAGATTGACTAAGGACTTCATGATGTCATTGTGAGCATCATATAAGGGAGGGAGTCCTGTGGGTAATGACCAGAATAAGAGTGAATAAGAAGATGAAGTTTGAATGAAAACTTATGGCGGCGATAGCTAGGACTCATGAGACTAAGGAACAATATTGCAGCATGAGCGTCATCATACAATAATGTTTTAAACTAAAGTGTCCATTGTGAGCATCATATAAGGGAGGGAGTCCTGTGGGTAATGACCAGAATAAGAGTGAATAAGAAGATGAAGTTTGAATGAAAACTTATGGCGGCGATAGCTAGGACTCATGAGACTAAGGAACAATATTGCAGCATGAGCGTCATCATACAATAATGTTTTAAACTAAAGTGTCCATGAAAGGTAGGCTCTACCATCAACAAAACAATATTTTTAAGCAGATGAGAAGGTTGCATCTCTTTTCAAAGGGGTAGACCCTAGGTTTAAGTGGAAATGAAAAATGATAATGCAAAAGATCAAGTTAATGCACCCTACCATAAATGCCAGTTACGAGAACATTACCTTCCCAGAATTTTGTAAAAGACTCGGCCAATCAATAGGAAGAAACCAAAAAATGTCCAAAGTATAGCCTAAGACCTGCAAAAGCAACCAAAAAACTACAAGAGACTGACTATTAGTTGAAATTTTGGAAAAAATATTGAGACTATAGGAAGTGGGTTCTTACAATTTTAATAAATATAGGTTTATTCACCCATTTACAAAGTTATTTTTACCATTTTACCCAAGAAATAACCAAAGTGACCAAAATCCCTAGAAATTCCAACAAAGATTTGCGGAGCTTGGAAAAACAAAAACCTTTGCCACCTGGACCAAGTAAGTACTTACACCCTAACTTGCAATTCCATTATTTTATTCATTCATTTTCATGGAAAATTGGGGCTTAAGCCTCTCTTGTCCAACTCGATTCTGGGCATCTGTGGTTTTCCTTGAGGAAAACCACGGATATCCATAGCTAGTAGAATTACCAGTCATCGATATGTGTGCTTGTTATAACTGGAGGTCATAGATTCCCAGCGATAAAATTGAAAAATAAATGCTAACTCGAAATTTTGTTGGAATTTGGTCAGGATGTTTGTCCAATGGAGAGAATGTAAACACAAAGAGGTGGACCAGGTGGTATTTGATGATGATGATGCTAAAAAATACCTACATGCATGTGGCATGTGTAAATTTTTTGAGATTGGAGGCATGAGATCCTAAAGAAGATTACTGAATCTCTTGATTGACTATTGGCATCCTGACGTGTTTATGCTTACAGGGAAATCACTGACAATCATCATGGAAGACATTTAATTCATTATTGGCTTATCTAGAGGAGGGGAAGTGCCAAACTTCCAAACTCGTGGAGGAGGTGGGAGAAGTATCAATGACTACATTAATGAGTATTATGATGTCGAAACTAAGAAAAGTGGATCTCAGGTGCCTATTAAACAAATCACCAATTTGATCCTTTGAGTCATCCTTTATACTATGGTTTGGATCTTTGGATCCAACTCTTTTCACTTGGCATCTCAAGCACATATGCATCATGGATTCGAATTCTTAAGACACGCGATGTTTGGATGGAGTACAACCATGTTCATCTGCATGAAAATAAAACTTACTTGTTGCATGATCAAGAAGACCAAGAACTTTGGCTTCGTCAATGTCCTATGAATTTTCTTCTTTGAGAGGGTTCCTATGATGAGCCCAAGGACACATGTATGGGGACACTTGCAACCATGGACAGCCATGGTCCGATGGACTGAGTTTATAGCTCAGATAAGAGGGGGGAAATTAGCCAAACCCTACAATGATGACTTTTTCAGTTGTTGGGAGTGGTATACTCCCTTTATTGAGGACTACCCCTATGTCGAAATTGAATTCAATGATGATCCAGACATCATCATTCCTCCTAAGGACGAACCACGGGACATAGGTAAAAAAAAACATTTTTATTTAACTTTTATTTTTTGAAAATATATATATGTACATGAAAAAGAAAAAAATACTTATTCTTTTTGTGAGATCCATCATAATGATAAGTAATTTACTTTATATGCAAATAAAGAACCTGTGAGGCCAACAAACGTTCTATGACACAACCGACAAGACAGAGAGGAGGCGGTTCCTAGTGACAATGTAGCTAGGACCTTACATAGTGTGGGAAGAAACTTTGGAGGCCTCACTCACAACGTGCCTATGGATACTATTGATGACCTCCCTATAAGAATGCAGTTCCATGTCGTGGGGGTACCCATGCCATGGGTTATATTGTTTTGGCATTTAGAAAATGCCATCGTTTTCTATGATAGAGTCCATCAGCCTAAGGCCTAGATACATTATGTGATCATAGCACCATTTTTGTACTTATATGAAATTCAGGGACTTGAGACCCCAAATTTTGTACTCATGGATCTTGTTTTGATATATATATATATATACTATACTATATTTTTTGTGCATTGTTTATTTTTTATGTTTTACTTGCAGATGCAAATATTTACATGTGAATATGTGTGCTTACATTGTTGGTGATGTAAATACCAATCTAAAATATAATTAGCATAGGCACCAACTAGTTCATTGGCTCTCCTAGGAACACGATCATAAGTAATAAAATCAAATGAATGTTCCATAAGGTGTACCCTAAGGAAAAGTCATAATAGAACCAGATCGTGTATTCGATATAGATCGTTCAACTGTAAGACCACCAACTACAAATCCAAGAATAATTGAAGGATATTAATGCCATGTAACAATGCATCTCACAAAATCTCAACAACTATGTTATTCTCAACGATATTGTTAGTAGTCGCCTCGAGACACGCACCTCCAATAGACACCAACTAGTTGAAAGGAGAATATATTACCCACACAGTGGATGTTGGATGTTCAGTGTGTTGACTAGTGTCGTCTTTGAATCTAAAGTAGACCAATGACTCTTTAGGCATCTGCCACATAGTAAAAGAAAATAAATCACTAATGCAACAACGAGGTGAAAAATATCTAAGAAAAACTATGTACAAAATAGACAATAGTTATAAAAGTGATAGTGCTCGAGCCTTCAGGATCAAGCATAGTACTTTTTAATATAGAGCCCATTTTTGGGCTTTGGAAGAACATTACCTTCATAATCCATGAGCTCATAATATCCTTTCTCTAACACTTGTCGCACAAAATATGGGTCATACCACATGCGATTGAATTTTCCTGCCCCCAGGGGTTCGTTATCCTAGTCATAGACCAACACAAGGTCTCCCTTGGAGAAAATCCTAGGATGAACAGATTTTTCATACTAAGACTTAACGCGCTTCTTGTGCACTTCGTTTTCTAAGGCTGCATCTCGACGTTTCTCATCAATATGTTCAAGATAGACTAGGATCTTCTCAAGTTGAGTTGTATCATGAACAAGATCGACCACTATTTTTAGTGAAGGGATCTCACATTCAATTGGAAAAACTACTTCCACCCCGTGAAAAAGTTGGAAAGGAAAAAAACCAGTATCATTTTTTACTAAGGTCTGGTAATCCCATAGCATTGGATATAACATCAAGTTTCAATTCATTAGGGTTGAGTTAATTGTTCTTCTCAATATAATTTTTAATGACTTATTTACGCCTTTGACCTGACCATTGGCCTAAGGATAGTAGGGATACTAATGACCATGCCTAAAACCTATTTTTGATGCTAATTCAATCATCATGTTGTTCTAAAAGTGACTGCCATGGTTAGTGACAATCTCCTTCGGAACCCTGAACCTAACTATGACCTGATTAAAAATGAAAAATGTTGCAGTTTCCCCGTCGTTAGAAAATATTGGCATGGCCTCGTTCCACTTAGTGAAGTATTCAATGACCATGATAAAGTAATGATTCCCCCTAGATGAAGTTAGGTAACATGTCATAAAATATACCCCCCCACTTAGTGAAAACATGGGAGCGGGATCCACGTGCATTTTCTTAGTGAATATTTGACATGAGTGACATTTCTTGATGGCCTCAATACAATCTTTGAATATCATGGGACAAAATTACCTGACATGCAAAATATTTTTGGTTTTATCCAACCTAGATAGGTGATCACCATACTCTCCACCATGGAAGTCATTTAACACAGCCTATGCTTCTTCAAAATTCAAACAACAATGAAGAATCAAGTCCACCCCACACCAATACAATGTGTTTGTGATGATGAGGTAGTTTTTAGCCATGTGAAAAACTCATCATCACTCGTCTCATGAATAGTTTGGAGGGAAATTCAAAGTCTAGAGATATATAATAATATCCCCATACCACGGGTCAGACGAAGAGATGAGGAAAATATGTTCATCTAGAAATGAGTCTGTCATTTCGCTTTCCTCATTCTCAAATGGGAACTTTGACATTATCTCGGTGAAGAACAAAGACTTCTTAGACTTCACTGATGCAAAGTCCAAATCGAACTCTTGAATAACAACAATCCATTTTTTGTACCTCCTGCCAATAATTCACCTAGTCAAAACATATTGGAAAGGATTAACAGTGGCGATAAAGATTTCCTTATGTAGAAAAATATAGTGTCGAAGTCGTTGGACAACATGAAACAATACCAGTGTTAGCTTTTCAATGTGTGATTACTTGAGTTTAGGACCTATCAATGAAAGTCTTAAATAATAGATGGCGTGCGCTTGGATCTCATCATCTTCCTGAGCAATAACCATGTCAATCGATGATTTGACTACTACTAAATAAAACAAGAAATATCTATTGTAGTTAGAGGGACTCAAGAATGGAGTCAAAACCAAATATTTTTGTAACGCATCAAATGAACGTTTTGCGGCTTCGTCCTAATAAAATGGGACCCCTTTTTCAAAATGCGCATGAAATATTTTGTGATGTTGGCATAGTTCAGCACAAATCGTCGAAGGAAATTTTCCTTTCCATGCAGGCTCTAAAGTTTTTTAATCGTACGCGAGGGAGGAAATTGATTTATTTTCTCAACCTTTAAGGGGTCAACCATGATCCCCTTAGTCAAAATGATGAATCCTAGAAGAGGACTGGAGGTCACACAAAATATACACTTGTGTGTATTCAATCGGATCTGATAGTGACGACATCGTTCAAAAAACAAGCGAAGGTGTAAGAGCTGTTGGGATATTTTTGCGAATGAGTTTTTAGGTCGTCTATGTATGCCTCCACTATATGCTTCAATTCGTGAAAAGTGAATATCATGGCCCTCTATAATGTAGCACCAACATTTTCAAGACCAAAGGGAATCCTCTTATAAGCGAAGGTTCCTCAGGGACATATAAAGGTTGTCTTGTGCTAGTCCTCTGAACGAATCTCAATCTGGTTGTAGCTAGAAAAACCATGCATAAACAAAAATATTTTTCTCCCCACGTGCTCATTTAATATTTGGTCGATGAAAGGCATCAAAAATTTATCTTTGGGACAAGCCTTATTTAAGTCTTGGAAATCCATGCAAACACAAATTGTACCCTACTTTTTATCAACTGGAACTAGGTTGGAGACCCATTCCATCAAAGGCATAGGGTAAATGAAGCATGGATTAAGCAATTTTTCCACCTCTTCTTTGACTGTCCTTGCCTTCTTAGGATTCACAAGTCTTATTTTTTGTCGAAACAACTTTGCATTTTCGTAGGTTCAAATTTCATGTTGAACTATCCAAGGATCAATTCCAACAATTTCCTCATAATACCATGAAAACACATCTCGAAACTCTTTAAAAAGTGTCGTGTACTGAATGATCTTGTCTTGTGAGAATTCTACTCCAATGAAGACATTTTTTACGACATTGGGATTCCTAAAGATGTTGATGGGGATCGTCTATGATATATTATCCATATTTCCTTCGACGTAGATACCATGTCCAGCCAAGGGATTGACTATCCTATCAACACTTCTAACTATAGTTGACTTAAAATCTTCACTCTCTATGTGACTGAGTTAAGGGAGGAAATAGGATCTGTGATGCATATCCCCCCATGGCATTTCAGTTCCAAACATTTCTTTGATAATAGCTTCATTTGATGGCAAGACGGTGTCTAAACATTCTTGGGAGCTTGAAGAGTTTTGAGACCAAATAGGCTCAGGAAAAATATCATCCTCCTCCATGAAAACAGGAGTTTGATCTGGGTCTCTCATGGCCTATTGAATGGCTTGAGAGGCTACTTCAGTAGAAAACAAGGGTTAGACTATCCCGACATGGAATTGACCTTCAATCGAACTAGACAGTGAGGGAAACATCCATGGGTCATGCATATATGACAATCTAAATGAAGCGAACCTATTGACAGAAGTCTTAGAACCCAGCTTGTTGAAGCTAACTGAAGTGGCACAAACATACAAAATTGGTATGAGAGAATCAAAACATCCCATAAGTGAAAGATACATTCTATATTCTATACTCTCAGTTTCCTCTAGAGAGTTTTCGATCCAAGGGACAGTGGTCCTGGGGTTAGTTTCCGCATCATAAAGGTTGGATGCTACTTGATCAATGGTCACAATTCTTCCCTTATGGTTAAAACATATAATCTTAAATACTATCAAGATGACAATCATCATGGAATATGTCCAACTTATTCCTAACAACATATTATAGTTGAGCGGCGCGTTGACTACTTCAACCTCTACGCAAACATATTTTCCCACTAGCATAACTAGACAAGAAGTAAGCATACCATGTGGTTGAAATGAACGTCCATCGAAGGATGTCAAGAGTGTAGGAGAGGGGGTAAGATCAGGAGAACCGATAGCTTTCCAACATGACAAGGACATTACACATGTTGAAGCGCCCTCATCAACAATGGTTCTCTTAACCAAAAGATTGTTGCAAAAAATGCCAATCTGAAAAGATACATGATATGGAAGGTGAGGCCTCACGTTAGTAGCATCAAACTTCATTATGAGTTGATTGGGGGAATCAATGACTCCTATGGAATACAGAAACACAACACGCTATGAGAGGAAACTTTAGATCACCTCCAAAGAGAACATTGCACAGGGAATCTAAGCCAAATCCTCGACAATTGAATAATTTGGGGGGAATATCACATTAGGGTTATGTGTTTTCCATTTATAAACACCCTTAGGTATGTGTGACGCTATCTCTTTTTCGGTATTCTCTATGTGGAGAGGGACTTGATCCTCTGAAGTTTTCTTACCCTTCTCGGTCGACTCTGAATTATCATAATTCTGAGATCTTGTTGACAAGTCTACATCCTTTAGCTTCAAATGGATAACCATGTTTAATACTCCTTGATATCCATCAGACAGAGGCACACTTGAAGTTCCCCTTTGTGGTTTGAGGTTGGAAGAACCACCCTGCAAATTATACCCTTGTGGAAAGGGATTCTTCAACACAGTAGGTTGCTTCTATTGATTTAACTTTATAAGACGTTGGGATTCTTCCATTCATGAGAATTGAAGTGTAAGGTGATCTTCCTCACAAATCTTTCAAGGAAATTTCTCCTTCTTTTTTCATCTTTGTCCCCCTCAACATTCTTATCATATTTTTTGTTATTTCCCCCACTACCCTTCTTACCCTTTCCTTTTTTCTTCTCTCTAGGTTGTTGAGGACCCTTAGAAGTATTCATTTGAATAGAATGTACATCAAAATACTGGGTGGCAGGGGTGTTTGAGCCAGAGGCTAGACCAACCACAGGTTGTTGAATGGCAAGTTTTTGCATCTGGCTTGTAGCCAGGTCTGTAGCTTTCATTTGAGCGAAACCCAGTATGCCATCGACATGTGGGTTAGACTTTGGATTTTCCAAGTCGAGACTAGATCATGGTGCATCTGGCATAATCTCATAGATCATTCCCGATTGAGATTAGATGATCTCTAGTTTCTACACTCGAAAGATCGCTTGTTCCTCTAAAAACACGCTCGAAGTCACAACATATTTTGAAATGTACAGGAGTAAATATTTCAGGAACCATTCAAGGACAAACTCGGGAAGAACCATAGCTTTAATCAAGCTCTTCCTTCTCCTCCATTCCCAAATATGATCAGAAATGTCTATAGCCTTATCTTGCTCAAAATTGGCCAGCAATTTTGTCTCAACGTCATACCAGACAAGGAGTTGTAAGTGGTTTAGGAAAACCATGGCTAAATTATCGAAAGTCAAGTAATTCCCCATTTCAATTTCAATGTACCACTTGGCAGTGCCCTCGATAAGACTACATTGGAGCAAATTCAATCAAATTGAATCGTCATTAAGCATGTTGGACAAACACCACAAGTGGAACGTCGTCATGTGGTCCTGTGGATCACCACTTTTCCCTTTAAACTTGGGTATGTATGAAGGTATTTTGGTTGAGACCACAAGCCATCTAGGATCATGATGAATGGTATCATTCATCAACTTGGATAATTCTGGAAAATGCATTGTTTCCATAAATGGTATCTGAGGTTATGTCATTGACTGATTAGCAACCTCAAAAGAAGGTTAGGTTGAAACTGGCACTAGGTTGCCAGAAATAGTTTACGGTTGAACCAGATCTTGGGATAAGACCTTGTGGGCCCTGGTTGAATGGAGTAAATATTCCACCCATCTAGTTCCTGAGATAAAAAACGTGGTTTCCTCTAGCAGACCCCCCATGGAAAGGAAAAAATCATGGCACAAGGGTAGACTGACTAGGAAAGGGTTACCCCCTTGTGACATCCCTTGAGAGGGATTCCACTAGACTTGGAGAGGGGTATTACCCCATGACACCCCTAGAAAAGACAAAGGTCCTTTCCAGAGAACAGATTGACCTAGGAAGGGGTTTCCCCCTGTCAACATTACGGATGCAGTGAAAGGGTGACTCGAAAACCCACCGTAAAGTGTGAACGGAGTCGATGTAGACAACATACTAAAGGATTGCAATCTACTACCCATAGAGGCACCCTAGCCCCATCAGAATATTGGAAATGTCCACTTTCAATGAATGGGGATGATGGAGGAATGTGACCTCTGCCCCAAGAAATTACTTGGTAAGGATCTGGAGTGCTCCTCGTACCAACATTCAAATACTGGGATAATGGCTGAGAAATAACCAACACGTTAAGTGTTTCCATCGACAACATTCTGTATGTAAAATATTTTGTTGTTGATGAAAATGATGCAGTTGCACTCAAAATTTGAGTGGGACCAATGACTAACGAGAAAATATTGTTATTCGATGCGGCGATGGTGGATTGAATCACACCCATCGTTTTGTTTGACATACCAAGAGGAAATATTCCCCCGGTGACTATTGTCAAGGTGGGAGTTGCATGGGCTCTCTACCCTAACACCGACAAAGTGCTTTTCATAGTGACCCAGTGGAGAGGGATACTATCAGCGAGGTTCGATCTAAGAGGTGGGACTTGTATGACTGGAAATAGAAAAGTCCCAAGTAATGGAGGATTAAAGTGTGGATCAAACTCGCTAGCACCAAGGTCCTCAATTGTTACCTCCTCTGGTTTTGAAGTGTCAACTTCTATAGGGTTAATGTCTACGATCTTGGTCTGTCCAACCAGTAGAAAAGTGTCGAACATATCAAGTTTATTCCTTTGTGGAGGTGGGGGAGAATTATTTCTAATCTCTTCCTTCGGTGGAAGTCCTTGAATTCTCCTCGATCTTTAGAGTGGTTGATGAGCCACTTTGAGTGATTAGATCTTGGTGAAAATTGACTTGCCTTCCTAAAGTTAAATTATGTTCACCAATCACACCACTAAAAATCCCTAATAGACAAGACATTCACAAACAACTTTGTCAAGATTCTCACTCAAGTGAATTAGGTCTTGGGACCAGAATAATAACAAAGTGGGCTCAAACCCTTCTAGATGAAGGCATGGATTGATTAAGTCCCATGGGCCAATGCACGAAGGTATGAGAGGTAGTTATTCTAACCTCCACATATCATCCTTATCTGGTGAAAGTGTTCTCGCTTCATAAGGCACCTTCCAGCAGTGATAAAATGTGTGATGAAAAATCTTCCTCAGGTGCTATGAAAAACCCCCATAGTCACCTTCTGATGTACTTAGATGAAGAAACTATGTTTATCATCTCGCAATCAACTCTTAGGGGGTATAGTCTATAGTCAATATCGAACATGTGGGAAGGGTATAAAAGCACGGCCTCTCACAGACGTATGGGAATAATAGAAACCTCCAATACATGATCTATCCATTGTGCTTGATCCAGCTCTAGAGGAAAATCACCTCAATTATTCCTTATGTGACCTCTTTTTTAACTCGTGTGTTAGAGGATCTTCCAAACTAAACCTATACGACAACTCGATTCTTCACTTCCTACCTCAGACACCTATGTCAATTTAGTGGCCTTGGAGAAATTTACTCTCCAATCTACACTAAGGCCCTAGCCTAAACTTGTTCATTCACCCTAGAAAAAAGAAAATTTCTAATGGATTTTATTTAAGCATTCATTTTAATGGGTTGTTCTTTACTCAGAGAGGGTGTGGATGGAACTTTGGTGATTTTTTGACTGACTCCAAAAGTAATGCAAAATAAGAACACAATACAATTTCTTCAAATAAAAAATAGATGCAACTATGCTTACAATGAAATTTTTTTTTTCTTTTCAATGAAATAAAAACATTTTGAATGAAATATTTAAGACACCTTGAAATGCATACTACAACTTTCTTTTCAGAAACCTAAATGCAAAGAAGAATGAAAAACTTGCACCACTAGATTCTTTTATTTTCCCAATACAAGGCTACCACTACCAAAGTGCCATGAAAATGTGACTAATTGAATGCTAAATAACCAACTATTTTCTTGTAATGATAAGAGGCAAGGGTTCAAGAAAGGATATGTAAGAAAACAAGCATGTTTTTGTTCTTTTTTCATTTACAAAAGAAATAAAAACAAAGAATTGTAATTTTTCTTTTTGAAACAAGGAAAAGTAGGTTCAGAGACAGAAAGCGCTTAGCCAAGAAACCATTGAAGACTCAGTGGGCTTGGATGTCCAACCAAACAAAGTTGGACCCCTATCAACCTAACAAACCTTATACAAAGTAACTAAAGAAAAATATTTGATTTTTCTGTATCATAAACGTTTTCAGAACATAGCAGAGCCAAAAAGGGACTCGGGACAGTCAAGGGAACTCACCAAACCCATAACTAGAAGATATTTTTTTTTTAAAACTCATCTTTAACACAGGTTTGTGACTGTGTGCAGTGCAACTTGTGGATATCTACGGATTGTAGAAGAGAAAAATACTAATGTCCACGGGTTGTAGAGATGCAATATATAGATGGCTTGGCAATTTTAGAAATTAAAAATCCAGTCCAGAGAAGAGGGCTTCCAGAACTTGAAAAGAACTCTTGAGAAGCCAAATCTCTATGAAAAAACTAGAAAACACAGAAAACACAACAAGGAAAGCAACAAGCAATTGACCCTAAACAAATTGACCCAAACTAGGAGAATCCCCAATATGGTCACCAATTTTGTTGACGATATATTTCCCCTGTGACTTTGGGTAAAGTCACAGTAAATCGAGACCGGATTGAGAAGACTAAAATCTTCCCTCACAAACAAATATGCAAACTGAAAGATAACTACTTCTCGCTAGGAGAGAGTAGGGAAAGAAATAAGGATAAATTGTGCACCTTGATCCCTTTTTTCAATGTCAATTCTCGCTCCTTCTTTTCGAAGCACTCTTGATCTTTGTTGAAACAAGCCTGGAAAAAAAAATCAAGACAAATGTTGCAATGAGGTAGTTACATAATCAAATAGCATATGTGTCAAGTATTATATCCAAAGAAAACATGAAGAAGGATAACATTCAATATTGTGATGAACGCAAAATTGGAGGGAAATATAACTCTTCTATTAACACCAAATATCAAAGTTAGTTACAAACCAACTTGCGTTTGGCACTATTTCGAAGCCAACTGCTTGGGTTCCTCCATAGATCCTTCAAGCATCTACTTAGGTATGAGACTCTTCCTTGGATAGCCTAATAAGGATAAGGAGACACCTTATGACTATATAAGAAGGAATAAATCTTGGAAAAGGAGTTTCTAGGTTGGGGGATGACACTCATAGTGTAAAACGAATAGAGAAGCTTGTTAGATTTAGACAACATAACCTTCCACAAAAAGACCTCCCTCATCCTAGCCCTCAATGGTGCTTTTATATCTTCCATAAGGGATTAGGGAAGTTGGAATTTGTTTTGTACGGGCATGGGCACATTGGGAAATGAGCCCAAACGAAAAACCAGCCCAAAAACTCAAAAATATTTTATTTTTCATTATTTTTTAGGGCATCTGTGAGTGTTACTCTAACAAGTTGCGGATGTTCATGCTTTGCATCAAAGGAGACCGCAGATATGTGCAAAATACATATTTTTTAGATGATTTGCATGAGACAAGTTGAGAATTTGTCTAACAAGCCAAGGGAAAGGGTTAGTCCATGGCATAATTGAATAGTTGTGGCATTTTGTGCTACAAAAATACCATTATTGGAAAAATCAAATTTGACATAGTTATCCACAATTTCTATGAATTAAAGTCATATATTCGGAAAGTTAATTCAATTTCCTACGTTTCTTCTTCTTACACCATATTCAAATTCATTGTAAAAGTACCTTGAATAATCCTTCCAAGTTCCCAGATTGTTGTTTTTCTAGGTTTGCATTGCCACTAACGCGTCATGAAAGTCCATTGTTGGGCCATGGAATTGTCATCCTTTTACATCCTATTTCCTTATTTTTAATCCCTTCTTGCTTATCCATAACCTTGTATTGATGCTTGTTAATTTTTTTTAATGCTTATATGCAGGATTTAGAGCCAAGGTGTTTTCCTTTACATTTATTTAGTATTTCATATGAATTATGGTTAAATATTAGAGAAGTAACATATTATGCACTTATCTTTGAAAATGTGATTTAGTTTGTGATTGTTGCAGAACCAGTTATCATTTGTGTTACTCTTACATTGTCATTGGTGTTACTTTTACAAATGAAGATTCATTATGTGAGTAATTGATATTTCTTGTACGAGGATTTATTGAGTTAAAATATTTTTATCCTACTCAAATCGTACTATTTGACAAAACAATATTTTACTCATGTTAACGCAATTGTTGTTACTTCGCAAAACAGTTTTATAATCCATGAAAATCCATCTTCAACCATCATGTCATGGATTTGAATAAAAAACAATCATCTTATATGAGAAGAGAATCTTGGAACCATTGACCAGATTAGTTTGATTAGTTTTGGATTATTAACAAAAAAATTTGTAATTATTTGCTAGTTGATTTTTAGTTTCTACTTATTAGTAAATTGTTGTAATTAGGAGAAAAAACTTGTGAATCTACATTTATTGTTTGTTATTTTAGTTTTTAGACAAACTCATGTATAAAAGAGACTGCCTTCTTCAATCTTGGAGGGGAACTCTTGGAACAATTGTCAAAATTATGATGAAATAAATCATATTTCCTTGAGATATTATGTTAATGAGAGACACTATTAAAACAATTATCAAAACTATGATGAAATA
Source organism: Picea abies (assembly GCA_900067695.1). Lineage (NCBI taxonomy): Eukaryota > Viridiplantae > Streptophyta > Pinopsida > Pinales > Pinaceae > Picea > Picea abies. The sequence continues at coordinate 1,673 of CBVK0101300068.1, read as the reverse complement.
AATCATATTTCCTTGAGATCTTGTGGTGATATAGATTATAGCTTTGAGATTTCATAGGATGTGTAATTGTTGCATTTTCAATTATGTCATTTCCTTTGAGCATAGTATGTGTTTCAATTAATTTGTTTATGTTGTAGATTAGTGGCAACACTTTATTTTATGATTGCATGGCAATCGAGTAATAATCATTTTAGTTCAATTTATTTATTTATACAAGTGTGTGAACATTTTCTTTTCAGCAATTTTCTTTATATCAATTAGATAAAAATTTATTTCTTTAATCCTTTAGATTGGATCTCCTTGTGTGTTGTGTGTTTCTAGCCAATGTCAGCAGGTGGTTGAGAGCAGGGGATTGGCACAATCCACCACTTCTCGATCCCTGCAGGTGGTCTAGAACAGGGAGCTGAGCATCCCACCAGTTTTTTAGTAATTTACTTTCCTGTCAGTGGAGTGCACGAGATTCTGTATCTCCTCCATGAAATCGACTTTGATCCTCTCAAACCTCAGAAAATTCACAGTTATTCCATGGATCTTCCTCTGGAGATCGCCATGCACCGAGACCAGCCTATCAAAGCCTTCAATGCCTTTGGTTATTGGGATTGAAAGAACCTCCCCTCGTTTTGCAAAACAAACTTGTTGAACCGGGGATCCGCTGATACAACCGCCCGGCCTCCAAATAAATGAGATATGAAAATGTTCGAATCATATCTCTAAGGCGTATGCTAATATATAAATTTGCAATATACCGTGGATATTTGGGCGTCTATGGATATTCCACCACCTGTGAATAAGGTGGAGGAACGCCAATCAGCGGCCATCCAGTCGACCCAGGAGGCAGATGGACCTCCTGATTACTCCTTTTTGTGCCTCTATGGATATTCCACCACCTGTGAATAAGGTGGAGGAGCGCCACCGTCTATGGATATTCCACCACCTGTGAATAAGGTGGAGGAGCGCCACCGCTGCCGTGAACACCACCAACACTAATGATATTTGGTCTGTCATTGTTATTTGTATCAATGGATATTGATTTTGATCTTCCATAACCTTTGCCTCCTCGTAGGCATTTTATCGATCAACAAGGTTAACGAGTAGCTGAAACTAGATACGTGGGATATGGAAGATTATCAGTAGAGTAGGGTAGGGTATGTATACCTTTGTAGACTTTACCAGTCAAATTACTGCTCCCTTAATTGGGCTTTTATTATAACCTTCACATAATTCTAGGTTAACTTATTCATTAAATATGATGTTAAATTTCAAAAATTTAAAATCTATTCAATTAAAAAAATCTGCCTAATTAATAAAACAAAAATTACACAAGCTATTATATATATCATATTTATTATACTTTAGTATATTACTATTACTTCAATAAATTTATTATCACTATTTCTAATTATATTTATTTATATTTATTATAATTATTACTTCTATTACTTTAATATTTATTATTTATTTTAGTATATTTACTCTTATTACAAATATAGATCTATCTTAATTCCTGATTTATAAAGTGTTTAAAGAGATCAAATCTATCTCTGAAATGAAAATCTTATAAAGTGTTTAGAGATCTTGAGTAGCACATAGCCTGGGAGACTTGAATTCATTGTAAAAATTTGAATTTGAACTTAGTATAGAGGCGGGCTTTATTTGAAATTGAATGGAGGGAA
>CBVK0101300065.1:0-11778 GCA_900067695.1 Picea abies | reverse complement strand
AAGTGGTTAGAAGTGGGTTAGCCCTAAAAGAAGGAAAGTGGGTTAAGTTGGTTAGAAGGTAACCCCTTGAATAAACTACGTGAAAGTATAAATAAGAGAGAAAGGATATCCCATTAGAACCTATTGAATCTCATTGAATATCTATTGTGTGAAAGGTTATTTGGGAAATTATTATTGATAGAGAAAAGTGCGGCAGGAAACGTGTGAAAGGAAAAGTGCAGCAGAAAACATGTGGTAGGAAATGTGCGGCAGAAAAGGTGTGGTAAAGAAAGTGAGATAGAAAAATTGTGGTTGGAAAAGTGCGGCAGAAAAATAGCGGCAGGAAAAATTACGGCAAAAAAGTGCGGCGGAAAAATTGTGGCAAAAAAAGTGCGACAAAAAAACTGCAGAAAAAAAAGTGTGGTAGAAAAATCACGACATCAGATTCGCGGCAGCAGAATGCCACAAGAAGAAAAAAGGTATGGTTTTCATATGTGTACTATTGAACTTATGAATCTCGCTGAAGGTTTTCTTTGTAAATCTATTGGATCCCCTCTTTGAAGTTTAGGGCTTGTTGTAGAATGGTTATGAGGCAGATCTATTGAAGTATATTGTTAGTGAACTTAATTTGATTTATGGGCATATATTGTGGTGCATTGTGAGAGTCACTTGTTCATGGTTTTGGTATATGATTGGCTTATGAATGATACATCCTCGAGGCTACAAAAAAGTGATGTTATGACACATGGTTTGATGTAAGGGTTTATGGTATTTGGTTATGGATAGTGTGATGTATTGCTAGAGAACTTTTGATGGTTATATTGGTATATGGTTGAGGCACATGTTGGTTACATGGTTGAGACAAATAGTTGATGAAATGGCACATACATGAGGTGTATAGTTGATGATGTTGGTACATCTTGATGAGTCATAGTTGATTTGTAGTTGATGCATGATTGGTACATACTTGGTACATGGTTGGAGGCACTTGTTAGTAGTGTTGTTGACACATGGTTTATGGATGATGTAGCATAATTGTCTTGGTATATTATTAGAAGCACATATTGATATTGGTGATGATTATGAGTTGTTGTAATATGCTTGGTTGATGCACATATTGCTGATATTGTGCATATGATTGAGAGTTGTCTTGATGATTGATCTTGGTTAGTAGATCTAATTTGGTTGATAAGATTGATGAGACATGTTGTTGTGATAGGTTGTTTGGACAGGTTGTTGTGACAAGTTATCTTTACAGGTTTGGTGCATGGTTGATGCACTTGTTTATGGTACAGGTTGAGGTACAGGTTGATGCATAGTACATGTTAGCGTAGGTTATTGGTACAAGTTGTTTACAGGTTATTGGTACATGTTGATTACAAGTTGTTTGGTATAGGTTGTTTGGTTCAGGTTGATTAGTACACATTTACAAAAATATATTTCACAGTGATAGTGTGACAGTGGGTCCATCATTCTACTTATATTTCAGGGCAGTGTGATGGGGAAAGGATAAGTGGTTGTAGCCACCTTCCAGTTGCAGCTGGAGAACATAGGGGGTTGTAGCCTCCTTCTAGTTGTAACCATAGGATTGGGAGTTGGAGCTTCCCTCAGGATATAGCCTGAGAAACTAGGGGGTCAGAGCCCCCTTCTGGTTGTAGATGGAGAATTGGAAGTTTGTTCTTCCTTGAATGTAATTCTTGACATATAAGAAAAACATTATGCGGTTTTCTCCTGCATTGGTTTTCCACATAAATATTGGTGTATTGTGCGTTATGTGGATGTGTTTTTTATTGTTTATTATGCACTGATGAATGTTAATGATTATGATACAGTAATATATTGATGATGAATGGATGAACATGGTTGAATAATTAAAAGAATATACTTTGTGGTTTCAAGGATTAATAATTGGTATAATTTCTCATTATTGATTCACCCCGCTCTCAGTAATCCAACAATTGGTATCATAGTAGGTTCCTTTAGGAAACAGTGTAACCACTAGAAGGAGATCTTGGATTATTCTGAGAATGGACTATCATTGTTTAATGGTCAGAATGGTTTAAAGTATGAGATATGGAGCGGAAGGACGAAAGTATTTTTAAAGGAACAAGGGCATGATATTTGGAAATCATTTGTTACAGGATATGATAGTTCAAAAAGGGAAAAGACTACATCAAAGAAGGAACTGAAACGAAAAAATAAAATTGAAATGGATTTCATTTTGGTAGGACTCTATGATTCGGTAAAGGACAAAGTGGGTAAATGTTCATCAACTAAAGAACTTTGGGATAATTTACATAATATCTATTATTCACCTATCACAGAGTCAGAGAATGTTAAAGAAGATGCAAGTAAAAATCAAGAAGAAAGATGTTCATCATGTCAAACAGATTCAGAATATGAAGAGTACATAATCAACAAAATTATGTTGTTTTTATTTAATTGTGAAAAATGTGGACATATTGAAATGGAATGAATGCCATGAAGGAAATGAGAAAGAAAAACTAATTGAAATAGAAGACAATTATGAAGCAGAATTGATCAGTGCTTTAGATGAACTAAGAAAATAGAGAGAAAAAAACAAGTAACTCAAGAAATAATTGATGAAGCAAAAGGAAAGTGTTCACATTTTTTAAGAATCCCAATAGGTCATCGAGAACTTAGGAAGTCAGCTAGAAGAAGCTAGAAAGATCGAAGAAAATATTGAATATCAAAAGCAATATTTGGAATCCAACATAGAAGCACAGAATAAAGAAGCATAAATGAGAGAGAAGATATTGACAGATCATCTTAAGGAAAGAACTAACGATCTAAATCAACTTGAGACAAAGTTTGTTCAAGAAGAGAAAGGACTTGAAGAAGAAATAATCACATTAAAAATCCATCTTGAAGAAGCGAAGAGAACATAAGAAGTCATGAAGTCTCAAATAATGAAGAAAGAAGAAGATGTTGAGAAGCTTGAAGAAGAATTTGTGACATTGAGAAGTAAAATCATCAAGCTCAACAAGAATGTTGAAGAGACAGAAACATCCACAGCATTTGTAGAGAATGAAGAGAAGCACTCTAGGTTGCTAGAAAAGAAGAATGAAGAAAAGAGAAAGAGTTATGTAAAAGTGCTCAAAGGAAGGAATCATGGTCAACCAGAATCTAAGAAAATTAATAAAGATACATCTTCAAGAAGACCGTCCATGTTCAAGCCACAAAGAAGCTTCAATCATGATCATGGTTAGTCAAGGGAGAAATTTAAAAGGAATACACCACAAAGAAGATCATTCACTCCCAAGTATGTAAATTTCTTTTATAGTCATTATTTTTATTGTATTAACTTTTGACATAAGGTTGCAGATAACAGGTATTATAAAAGAAATGATCAAGCAAGAAATGCTTATGTGGCCCCATGTAACATTGAATGTTACAAATGTAATAAATATGGACACATAACTCATGATTGTAGAAGCATGATTGATACTTCCATGAAATAGAATATTGATATCAGATATAAGAAAGTATGGCTAAGAAAACATGAAGAACATGTGAGCAAAGACCATGTCCCAAAGATCAGAAGATTGGTAATAAAACGAGATGAAGATAAATCTACAAAGAAAAAGGAATATGTCAGATATAGAAAGGTTTGGAAAAGAAATGAAAGAAAAGGAGGACAGGTAAATAAGGAACAAGTTCAAGAGATTTTACTTTCAGGTATTGTAGTGAAAGATGAATCCACAGATAGAAAGAAAGAATTCATATTTCAAAGATATGATAAATCTACCGATGAAGATGATGATGACTCCGCATCAAAGAAGGAATTGTTCTGATCTATCCAAATTAGAGACTCCTAGGTAATATGAATACTATATAGGGGGAGTCTATGTGGTAGCTGAGATAGACCAGAGAACCATCCTTCAAGCAACTTGCATAGTTTGAGTAGACATATTCAGAGTAGTCAGTTAGCAAAAATACAATATGATAGATTAATCAGTTGTAGTAGTGAAGACTTCAAGATAGTACAGTGACAGATGGGTCAACATTATGGAAAGTTGTGTAGTAGAGTCTTGGAAAGTATGGACATATATGGATTCGTAAGAACACTTAGCAAGTTTGGATAGATAGATGATAGTGGATGAGAGCATGGATTCATAGATTGGTTCAGAGAGTGGTTTAGATACAAAGGAACATTATCATAATGGAAGATAATTACATAAGAATATTTGAATTCTTATTCTTGAATGTTTTTCATATATGTCAGTTGATTACACAAGGAATCACCAATTGAAAATAACTCCAAAAGGAAGTAGGTACAGGAAGACTTAAATTTTTTCTACACAACATCTTGTAGAGAAGATAAGAGAGAGAAACAAAACCAAAAAGATAGGTAGAAATATCATTCATAGAAGTTGTTAGACAGAGAGGTAAGAATAGAGATATGATACCAGGGGAAGAGATTCATCATATGCAGGATAAAGAGTTAGATTCTTGGAGAGAGAGCACAAAGGCATGTTTCCAGGGGGAGAGATTTTCACAAGGGGAGATTGAGCGATATGACTTTAGCGTTGCATAAGAGTGATACCTTTTTCAAAAGGGGATACATTATTCATATGAAGGGAGAGAGAGTAATCAAAGGCTTAGAAACACAAATAAAATATCAAAGGAATTTATACATGAGGAGCAACCCCATAGAGAGTTCAGTCAGGGTGAGTATCCCCAAGGAGATATACCCTTTGTCTTTGATTTCAAAGGGGGAGAAATAGAAAAATTGATGAGTAGTATGACCATGAATGTTATCATGACTAAGTGTTTCCATCAATTGCAAAGGGGGAGATGTTAGATAGTTGGTTTAGATTGATGGAAAATTGGTTTGGATTGTTGGTTGTCATTGATGTCACCCTTTGGAGAGTTATATTGTAGATTGATGTCAACTATTAGAGATTGATGTCAACCCTTGAGTATATCTGGTAGCTCTAGAGGTATGGGTAAGGGACCCAATATTGGTTTTGGAATAATGTAATGAATATCAATGGATATGTAGGTAAGCCTATTCTATATGAATAATACATGTCATGCCATTTCTGGTGATATGTGGAACTTCACATAACTCCTCACAGTTAGAGAGTTATGGCATTGTGAAGTTGGAGAACCCTCATGAGTTATCTAGAAGCCCCTAGAAGGTCGAAGAAGTCAAAATTCTAGAAACTCTTAGAAGAAGTTGACTAGTAAAAGTGGGTGAAACTAGGAGTTAATCATGGGTATAGTTGTTGCATTAAGAAAATAATTACAAATAAATTAGTTGCAGCAAGAAGTTATGAATTGACTAATTATAGAAAAGTTTGTTGCAACAAGAAATTGTGAGTAAATATAAATTATTTAAATAATAAAGTGGTCAAAGTGGTTGCAAAGTGAAATTATTTAAATAACAAAGTGGTTGCAACAAGAAGTGGTGAGTTTACTATTTATAGATAAGTCAAAGTGGTTACAAAACAGATTAATTAAAAAATAAAGTTAGATGCAACTAGAAATGGAGAATTTACTATTTGTAGAAAATTGAGTTAGAAGTGGACAAATGGTTAGAAGTGGGTTAACCTGGTTAGAAGGTAACCCCTTCAAGAAGCTACATGGATGTATAAATAAGAGAGAAAGACTCTCCCATTAGAACCTATTGAATATCATTGAATATCTATTTTGTGAAAGGTTATTTGGGTAGGTATTATTGATAGAGAAAAAGTGTGACATGAAAAGTGCAGTAGGAAAATTGCAAAAGAAAAAGTGTGGCAACAAAAGTGCGGTAGGAAAAGTGTGGCAGAAAATGTGGGGCAGAAAAAAAGCGGCAGAAAAAGTGTTGCAGAAAAGTACAGCAAAAAAATAGCGATAGAAAAGTGTGGCAAAAAAACCGCGGTAGAAAAAGTGCGGCAGAAAAATCGAGGCAAAAAAATAGCAGCAGCAAATTCGTGGTAGAAGAATCAAGAAAACAAAATGCTACAAGAAGAAAAAGGGTCTGGCTTTCATATGTGTAGTGTTGAACTTATGAATCTGTTGGATTCCCTCTTGGAAGTTTAAGGCTAGTTGTAGAATGGTTATGAGGCAGATCTACTGAAGTATATTGTTAGTTCACTTAGTTTGATTTATTGGCATATCTTGTGGTGCATTGTGAGAGACACTTGTTAGTATTTTTGGTATATGATTGGCTTATGAATGATACATCCATGAGGATACATAAAAGTGAGGTTATGACACATGGTTTTATGTAAGGGTTTATGGTATTTGGTTATGGATAGTGTGATGTATTGCTAGAGAACTTTTGATGGTTATATTGTTATATGTATTTGGTATATGGTTGAGGTGCATGTTGGGTACATGGCTGAAATAGTTGATGAGTTGGCCATACATGAGGTGTATAGTTGATGATTTTGGTACATCTTTATGAGTCATAGTTGATGTGTATTTGGTTCATGATTGGTACATATTGGGTACATCGTTGGAGGAACTTGTTAGTAGTATTGTTGCATGAATGTTATCATGACTAAGTGTTTCCATCAATTGCAAAGGGGGAGATGTTAGATAGTTGGTTTAGATTGGTGGACAATTGGTTTGGATTGTTGGTTGTCATTGATGTCACCCTTTGGAGAGTTATATTGTAGATTGATGTCAACTATTAGAGATTGATGTCAACACTTGAGTATATCTGGTAGCTCTAGAGGTATGGGTAAGGGACCCAAGATTGGTTTTGGAATAATGTAATGAAGATCAATGGATATGTAGGTAAGCCTATTCTATATGAATAATACATGTCATGCCATTTATGGTGATATGTGGAACTTCACATAACTCCTCACGGTTAGAGAGTTATGGCATTGTGAAGTTGGAGAACCCTCATGAGTNCTCACGGTTAGAGAGTTATGGCATTGTGAAGTTGGAGAACCCTCATGAGTTATCTAGAAGCCCCTAGAAGGTCAAAGAAGTCAAAATTCTAGAAACTCTTAGAAGAAGTTGACTAGTAAAAGTGGGTGAAACTAGGAGTTAATCATGGGCATAGTTGTTGCATTAAGAAAATAATTACAAATAAATTAGTTGCGGCAAGAAGTTATGAATTGACTAATTATAGAAAAGTTTGTTGCAACAAGAAATTGTGAGTAAATATAAATTATTTAAATAATAAAGTAGTCAAAGTGGTTGCAAAGAGAAATTATTTAAATAATAAAGCGGTTGCAACAAGAAGTGGTGAGTTTACTATTTATAGATAAGTCAAAGTGGTTGCAAAACAAATTAATTAAAAAATAAAGTTAGATGCAACTAGAAATGGAGAATTTACTATTTGTAGCAAACTGAGTTAGAAGTGGACAAGTGGTTAGAAGTGGGTTAAGTTGGTTAGAAGGTAACCCCTTCAAGAAGCTACATGGACGTATAAATAAGAGAGAAAGACTCTCCCATTAGAACCTATTGAATATCATTGAATATCTATTTTGTGAAATGTTATTTGGGTAGGTATTATTGGTAGAGAAAAAGTGTGACATGAAAAGTGCAATAGGAAAATTGCAAAAGAAAAAGTGTGGCAACAAAAGTGCGGAAAAAAATGTGTGGCAAAAAAATCACGGCAAGAAAAGTGTTGCAGAAAAGTACAGCAAAAAAATAGCGATAGAAAAAGTGTGGCAAAAAAACCGTGGTAGAAAAAGTGCGGCAAAAAAATCGAGGCAAAAAAATAGCGGCAGCAGATTCATGGCAGAAGAATCACGAAAACAAAACACTACAAGAAGAAAAAGGGTATGCCTTTCATATGTGTAGTGTTGAACTTATGAATCTGTTGGATTCCCTCTTGGAAGTTTAAGGCTAGTTGTAGAATGGTTATGAGGCAGATCTATTGAAGTATATTATTAGTTCACTTAGTTTGATTTATTGGCATATCTTGTGGTGCATTGTGAGAGACACTTGTTAGTATTTTTGGTATATGATTGGATTATGAATGATACATCCTTGAGGATACATAAAAGTGAGGTTATGACACATGGTTTGATGTAAGGGTTTATGGTATTTGGTTATGGATAGTGTGATGTATTGCTAGAGAACTTTTTATGGTTATATTGGTATATGTATTTGGTATATGTGTGATGTATTGCTAGAGAACTTTTTATGGTTATATTGGTATATGTATTTGGTATATGGTTGAGGTGCATGTTGGGTACATGGTTGAAATATTTGATGAGTTGGCACATACATGAGCTATATAGTTGATGATTTTGGTACATATTGATGAGTCATGGTTGATGTGTATTTGATGCATGATTGGTACATATTGGGTACATGGTTGGAGGCACTTGTTAGTAGTATTGTTGACACGTGGTTTATGGATGATGTAGCATACTTGTATTGGTATATTATTAGAAGCACATATTGATCTTGGTGATGATTATGAGTTGTTGTGTTATGGTTGGTTAATGCACATATTTGGTTGATAAGATTCATGATACAAGTTGTTGTGATAGGTTGTTTGGATAGGTTATTTGTACATGTTTGGTGCATGGTTGATGCACTTGTTCATGGTATAGGTTTTGTACAAGTTTGGTGCATGGTTGATGCACTTGTTCATGGTACAGGTTTTGTACAGGTTGGTACATGGTTGATGCACTTTTTTATGGTACAGGTTGATTACAGGTTGATTGGTACAGCTTTACAGTAGTATATCTTACATTGATAGTGTGACAGTGGTTCCATCATTCTACTTATACATCAGGGTGGTTGGATAGGGAAAGGACAGGTGGTTGGATGGGGCAAGGACAGGTGGTTGTAGCCACCTTCCAGTTTTAGTTGGAGAACATAGGGGGTTGTAGCCTCCTTCTAGTTGTAGCCAGAGAATTGGGGAGTTGGAGATTCAGACAGGTTGTTTGGATAGGTTGTTGTGACAAGTTATTTGTATAGGTTTGGTGGATGGTTGATGCACTTGTTTATGGTATAGGTTGAGGTAAAATTTGATGCATGGTACATGTTGGCATAGGTTATTAGTACATGATTTTTAGAGGTTATTGGTACAGGTTGATTACAGGTTGTTTGGTGCAGGTTGATTGGTACATGTTTACAATAGTATATCTCATAGTGATAATGTGACGGTGGTTCCATCTTTCTACTTATATTTCAGGGTGGTTGGGTGGGGAAAGGATAGGTGGTTGTAGCCACCTTCCAGTTGTACCCAAAGAACATAGGGGGTTGTAGCCTCCTTCTAGTTATAGCCAAAGAATTGGGGAGTTGGAGCTTCCCTCAGGTTGTAGCTTGAGAAACTTGTAAATGTGTTAAACATGCACAAAATAGATCTATCTAAGCAATAATACACACATTTGTAGAGAGAATTTGTGAAATAAGAAGAAGGAGAGAAATAATGAAAGAATTCTTATTTACCATTAGAATAATGAATAATTTACACATGATATACTCTATATAACTCAATGAATGCACACTAGAGGAGAACCAATGTGCCATAGTGGTGGTCTAGAGTGATTTAGAAACACACCAGCAGTTACGAGAGTGAACTTCCACCTAGTCTAGTTTCTTAGGAAATTACGAGAATGAACTGCCACCTAGCTGAGTTAACTAATCAACCAGTCTTTAGTTAACTAACTGAACATAGTGTAGTGAGGAAGATCAAGGAATCAAGGGTAATGCACGAGTCTAGTGATGATCCCAAGGGAAGTGTGCATTATCATGGTGATGATCCCAATGTTGCATGGTGACAAAACCAACTGACTGAACAGAGTGTAGTGAGGAGTAGATCAAGGAATCAAGGGTAATGCGCTAGTCATGGCGATGATCCCAATGTTACATGATAAAAGAACCTGATGATGCACTCCAATATGAAGAACATTCCAATAAAGTATCACTTTCTATGGGAACAATTTGTAGAGAAGAACATTAGAGTTGAATATGTGGGAACAAAAGAACAAGTGGCAAACATCTTTACAAAACCGCTTACATGGGAAGCCTTTGATTATCTTCGCCAGAGACTCAGAGTAATTTCTACTCCAAAATGAATTATTTTTGTTGCATGGTGACAAAACCAATGCAGCATCTAAACTCAACTCAACTAGTGAAACTGAAGTGTCAACTAGAAGAGAACATTCTCCAAGTGGAATATTCTCCCCTAAAATATAGGAGACTGGATAATGACTAATTATGACTAATAAACAATGAAAAACATTAATCATGAAAAGGTGATTAAAAATATTAGCATCTTCCAATATGAGGTAGATACAGATGCCACCCCATGACATGTGTTGTCTCCTCTATACATTATTCCTATTATTAATCCATTACACAAATTCAAATATCATCTATCTAGGTTTTCAGGGAATGGGTAACTTCTATTAATGAAGACCTAGTTGCATTTTTTATTCATGCAATAATATTTGTTCTCATGATAATGAATCGTGTATGAGACTTTTTAAATTATTTAGAAGGTAGGGATACTGATGGGTTTTTTTATCTTCCCAATAAGATCTTTACAACCTGGTTTGAATAAATCTACTGGTTTAATTCTACTTTTGGAAAAATGTGAAACCCTACCGACTGCATGAGAAATTTTAAGAATTTGTATTTTAATGATGGCGATACCATCAAATCTTTTAACCTTAGGTTCATGAAACTTTTTAATAATATTCCCAAAGTTATTATACCCACTGGACAAATTTCCCTTACTCATAATGATAATAACTTACCCCTTTCTTATCGTCACTAGTTAGAAGAGAATAGTATAAAATGTCTAGGATCTACTATGCAAACTTGTTTGGAGTTTGAAGAGAATAACCTTAGAATTGGTTTATTCTTTTGCAATTTTGGTCCCAAAAATGACATGTTTGTAATGTTACAAGTGATGTAGCATATGCATAATTACATTATCTAATTTTAGAATAAGCTAACTTTAGATCCTAAACTTGCTTCAAATTCTACCTTTAGGATTTTGACAAGACTAAATCCTGTTAATTCCAAAGAATATTTTTCTCATCATTGGTGTAGTTTATATGTTGAAGCTCATGATGCAATGATTTGTGAGCCTTTTATGGTTGCTAGAGAAAGGGGAAAAGGTAAAAAGTTCCCCATATTGTAGTTTTCATTAAAGAAGAAGAAAAATATGATGAATATACATTACAATGACTAGAAATTAGACAATCCAAAATTAGTTTAGACCCAAATCTCTGTAAAATCCTAGTCAAGGAAATGTTGGAAAGAACAAAAATAAAGAAAATAATAAACTTATAATGAAAAATTGCATATTCATTTTTTATTGATGGATGTTCTTGTCCCAACATCATGTACATAGTAACAATGGAACAACTTAGTCACACTTGCATGAGCGAAGCCAACAATAGACTTCCTTTTAGTAATGAATTGGAACCTACCATTGGGAAAATCAAGGATCTCACTTTGGTTATGTGTTCTCACCCAAAAATCTAGGCCACCTACAATTTCTTAGTGATTGATATGGAAGTAGGAAGTTCCTCTTCTTGTTGTCAAGTAGTTTTTGTCCTAATTTTTTCTGTAAGAAAGGACAAATTGCCTTGGAAAAATCAACAATTTTATCTTCAAATCATGGTTACTAAGATTGTACGAGGTAAGTATTTATCTTTTCTTTTGGATAAAAATGCTCATGATAAAAATCATAATAGACAAGATGGCTTGTTGTTTTTTAAATGGAATGTTTTGATATTAACTATGATGCAATTATTGACCCTTGGTACTAGGACACCATCTTGTACTTGTGAAACCAACAATGCCCTTCCCATTTGCAGGCTAATGAAAAGAGGAGACTAAGGTTAGAAAGTAATA
>CBVK0101300064.1:0-12754 GCA_900067695.1 Picea abies | reverse complement strand
CCCTAAACCTAGTGAGAAATTATTTTCCCTTTAACAAGTGGGGGATAGAATTCACAGGCCCCATTTCCCCACACTTTTCCACTGAACACATTTTATCCTTACTACAATTGAATATTTCACGAAGTGTCCCAAAGTTGTCTCGTTAATGAATGATAAGGTAGAACATGTTGTATCATTTCTACAAGAACATATATTTTCCTTCTTTGATCTACCTCTCAAAATTGTTAGTGATAATGGTGGTGCCTTTGTGTCTAGAGAGGTTTTGGGTCTTTTCCATAATAAATTGGGAAAAAACCCCAATTTCCATAAGAATTTCCTAAATACATTGTTTTGAAAAAACAAGATGATGTTGGTAATAAAAAAAACTTAGTTTAAAATGGCATATGATTTCTCCAGTGAACAAGTTCATTCCATATGGTTTAGTCTATACCATCACTCAACTGTTGGTTCATGTTGTCATTGATGCCAATGGTTTGATTGATTGATGTCATTTATTGATGTCAAATTATTGATTGATGTCAAAGGATTGATTGATTGATGATTTATGTAATATAATATGTATTGTCCTTGATGAGAATGCATAGATTAAGATGGATCAATGAGTTGTCATTGATACATGATGAAGATGGATTGATGTGGTTCCATTGGTATATGATGCATTATAAACAAGGAAAAACATTAATCATGAAAAGGTGATTAAAAATATTAGCATATTCCAATATGAGGTAGATACAGATGCCACCCCATGACATGTGTTGTCTCCTCTATACATTATTCCTATTATTAATCCATTACACAAATTCAAATATCATCTATCTAGGTTTTCAGGGAATGGGTAACTTCTATTAATGAAGACCTGGTTGCATTTTTTATTCATGCAATAATATTGGTTCTCATGATAATGAATCGTGTATGAGACTTTTTAAATTATTTGGAAGGTAGGGATACTGATGGGTTTTTTTATCTTCCCAATAAGATCTTTACAACCTGGTTTGAATAAATCTACTGGTTTAATTCTACTTTTGGAAAAATGTAAAACCCTACCGACTACATGAGAAATTTTAAGAATTTGTATTTTAATGATGGCGATACCATCAAATCTTGTAACCTCAGGTTCATGAAACTTTTTAATAATATTCCCAAAGTTATTATACCCATTGGAAAAATTTCCCTTACTCGTAATGATAATAACTTACCCCTTTCTTATCGTCACTAGTTAGAAGAGAATAGTATAAAATGTCTAGGATCTACTATGCAAACTTGTTCGGAGTTTGAAGAGAATGACCTTAGAATTGGTTTATTCTTTTGCAATTTTGGTCCCAAAAATGACATGTTTGTAATGTTACAAGTGATGTAGCATATGCATAATTACATTATCTAATTTTAGAATAAGCTAAATTTAGATCCTAAACTTGCTTCAAATTCTACCTTTAGGATTTTGACAAGACTAAATCCTGCTAATTCTGAAGAATATTTTTCTCATCATTGGTGTAGTTTATATGTTGAAGCTCATGATGCAATGATTTGTGAGCCTTTTATGGTTGCTAGAGAAAGGGGAAAAGGTAAAAAGTTCCCATATTGTAGTTTTCATTAAAGAAGAAGAAAAATATGATGAATATACATTACAATGACTAGAAATTAGACAATCCAAAATTAGTTTAGACTCAAATCTCTGTAAAATCCTAGTCAAGGAAATGTTGGAAAGAACAAAAATAAAGAAAATAATAAACTTATAATGAAAATTTGCATATTCATTTCTTATTGATGGATGTTCTTGTCCCAACATCATGTACATAGTAACAATGGAACAACTTAGTCACACTTGCATGAGTGAAGCCAAGAATAGACTTCCTTTTAATAATGAATTGGAACCTACCATTGGGAAAATGAAGGATCTCACTTTGGTTATGTGTTCTCACCCAGAAATCTAGGCCACCTGCAATTTCTTAGTGATTGATATGGAAGTAGGAAGTGCCTCTTCTTGTTGTCAAGTAGTTTTTGTCCTAATTTTTTCTGTAAGAAAGGACAAATTGCCTTGCCAAAAATCAACAATTTTATCTTCAAATCGTGGTTACTAAGATTATACGTGGTAAGTATTTATCTTTTCTTTTGAATAAAAATGCTCATGATAAAAATCATAATAGACAAGATGATGAGGATTCATTTCTTGTTTTTTAAATGGAATGTTTTGATATTGACTATGATGCAATTGTTGACCCTTGGTACTAGGACACCATCTTGTACTTGTGAAACCAACAATTCCCTTCCCATTTGCAGGCTAATGAAAAGAGGAGACTAAGGTTAGAAAGTAATAGGTATGCTATGTAGAAAAATTGGTTGGTACGTAGACATGTTGATGGTATGTTGATTTGATGTGTTGGTAAGTCCCAATCCAAATCTATACTATGGAATTTTCATGATGGTGCTCATTTTCAATTCCATACTAGTGGGGATTCCCCTGCTAAAGCTATTGAGCATAAAATTATGTGTTATGGTTTCTATTATCCCACCCTGTTTCACAATTATTTCATGTTTGTGATACCATGTGATTGTTTTCAATGAGTAAGTGGCAAGAAGAAGTTTTTAGGTGTGCCCCTAAACCTAGTGAGAAATTATTTTCCCTTTAACAAGTGGGGGATAGAACTTACAGGCCCCATTTCCCCACACTTTTCCACTGATCACATTTTATCCTTACTACAATTGAATATTTCACAAAGTGTCCCAAAGTTGTCTCGTTAATGAATGATAAGGTAGAACATGTTGTATCATTTCTACAAGAACATATATTTTCCTTCTTTGATCCACCTCTCAAAATTGTTAGTGATAATGGTGGTGCCTTTGTGTCTAGAGAGGTTTTGGGTCTTTTCCATAATAAATTGGGAAAAAACCCCATTTTCCATAAGAATTTCCTAAATACATTGTTTTGAAAAAACAAGATGATGTTGGTAATAAAAACAACTTAGTTTAAAATGGCATATGATTTCTCCAGTGAACAAGCTCATTCCATATGGTTCAGTCTATACCATCACTCAACAACATAGTCTCCAAAAACCATATGTATTTAACTCTCTCATAGGAATAGAGAGCATAGATTAGGATAACATACAATTTATTTAAAAATGGTTCTTTTACTCTTATTCTTATGAACCGATTTGTCCCTTTCACGCTTGTTATAAAACCTCTCCAGGATACACTTTACCTCGCACCGAGGAAAATATATAAGGTTGTAATAATGAGGAGAGATAACTATTAGTTGATTACAATGAGGTGAAATTGTAGGACATAAATGGAATTAGTTACAAAAGTAATATCAACCCACAAAAAATAAAAAAATGAGATAGTATGCATTAACACTCTCCTTGAACATCATTGATTATACGAATTAAATTACTAATTGTCAACATATACTCATTGTATAGGACCCATTATAGTTTGTGATCAACACAAGTTGAAGGATGTGACTGAACAGTCTGTGTATTGTAAATAAGGATAAACAGTCGTAACACATATAACAAAATAAACAAAAACATACATCAGAACATGTGCATATGATAGAAGAAAAGAAAATTTGCACTTGCAATTAAATTCATAAGATCATGTCAATTAAATGTTTTTTTCACACCTGGTTATATTTTACTGTGAAATATTTTCCACTCTACTATCGATGAGCCACCTGCATGAAGTAACCTACGAGCATTTCCTTCCTTAAATTAATATAGTACTCATGCCTTTTAAATCAATGCTACACAACTTGATGTGAATTAATTGTTGTCTCACATTGTCAACAACTTTGAGAGATCTTATATTTATAAAATTGTTGTATCATCAAATTGGATCTTCATATGCAAAAATAGGAGAAGAAAATGTTGGAATCAACCATTTAAATAATGAAAAAATCATTTAACATAGGCATGATCATGGTCCAAGTCATATTTGGACCAATACCAAATTTTTTGATAGGGGATAAGGGTAAGGTTCAAATATGGGAGTGAGATATCTATCAAATTTAGGGGGACAAGGGGAAGGAATGAAGACAAAGGATTAAAGAATAAATAAATTAATTTTGAGTGCATATACAATTAGTGAAAATCAATATATACTTAACTATCTTAGATCCATATTAACTCCAAGATATATTAAGCCCTGAGAGGGAACAAATCCCTTGAGGTGCAAACCTCAAGTTATTCATCCCTCAAAAAAAGATTCACCTTGAGGGATTTGATCCCTCTCAATGCTTAATAGATCCTTTCTAAAGATGGATCTAAATTACTTATATTTGAATCGATGATCTTCCTGACCTCTACATGCAAAGAAATATGATTCAATTAAATGTTCATAGGAGGTAGACACACAATTTTTTGATCCCTGTGTCTATGAAATCCAAATTCCTTCCAAAGTTGTAGAAGCCATGAATCCAAGGGGTTATCTCAATTGGTTGTCACCAATGTTGTTGGGAATTTGGCTAGTTCTTTGCCAGCATGTGCCTAGTTAAAAACCACCTGGATGAGGGAAAATAGTCTATGGCAATGGGTTTACTATGGATACCATACCACATGCACCATGAGTGCATAGAGAACTGTAGTTATCTTCATCATTGCTAATATTAAAGAATCTAGTTCACACACCAAACAGACTACACCTAAGCTAAGTAAGATAAATACAGACATACAACTAATCCCCCACCCCAGTAAGGAAATAAAATAAAATTAACCTTCACCTAATTACAATACCAAACCAGGCATAAGATAGTTGCAGGCTCTGAAAAAATTATGACTTAAAACATACTTGAAAGCATAGTAGTAATGGAAATAATATCATTAGAGAAATTCAATTCAAGGCTAACAAATAACATCTTGAACATATGTGGGTCTAGTGGAAATTCACTCATAATCTCTCAAACACCCATCTTCGTCTGATGCACCCAAATAGTTCAAAATATCTAATGCACGCATCAAATTATGTAGATTATGAGGATCCATAAAATAAAAATGAACCAAATCATCAATCACTTGTTTTTTTAGGGTAATAACTACATTTGCAATATTTGATCGCAAAATATAAGATACGTATTTGGTTGAAGGTAATTCTAAAAATGTATTTCTATTTACAGTCTGAAACATTTTTCAAGTTTTGTACGTCTGGCTCAACCTACTCTCTAATGATCACTTTCTTTTGATATAGGAGAAACAAGTAAAGACTCTACATGCACTCAAGGGTTATACACTTTCTGTTTTGAAAAACCAGGATCAGTCACATACATGATGCCATCAATAACCAATGATCTTTTTGCAATGTTAATGGATACTGATACTTTTCTTTCCGGATGACCATCCTCCTTTGTGGGTGGTGGAGATCGGTCAAATATATAATGTTGCATTGACAGAGGAAGGGTTGAATATAAAGGAACAACTTTAGAGGGCCGACCTGATCACCCAAATTTTGTACCTCTCTTGTAATTTTTCTACAAGCGTCTTCTATTTCCTCCTCCCTAGTGAGGAAAATAAGCATGTACCTAGGTGTTTCATTTCTTTCTATTTGAACAACCATCGTAATTGTTCCTTCTAAGTAGTCTTTTTCAGGTTCTTGAGTGAAGAATATCTCAACTGGATGTAACCTTCTAGGTACTTTCATAAGAGGTTCCCCATTGAAATATGCTTTAAATTTTTATGCCTCTAATTTTTCACTCCTAACAACGATCTTTAAATAATATCTATTCTTTAAATAACAAATTAAAAATCAAAAGGGATGGGAGGGAGGGAAAACTGAAGCATAAAAAAATGAACCATAGAAGTTAAATTGTAGTTCCATATCCAAAATAATCAATTAAAACTTAAAAGGGATGGATAGGGGAAACAACTGAAGTGACACAATATAGAACCTTGGATGTAAAAGATCAGCATAGTTGTAATAAGTGAGCGAGTGAAAGTATACGATAGAAAGGAAAAGCATCTCACATCATGCAAATAAGCAGACAAGTTTCTTGTTCAGTTGGATAGTGCTATTTAGAAAAGTATCACTCATCCAATCAAAACAAGATATGCTCCAAATAAGTTGGCACTCAAAGTTGAAACAAATTATATTTTAATATTGCAATGGACTTTTATGAAACTACTGCTAGTGGGAGCTTAAGGAAATTCCAGGAATAATGTGTTAATTACCAAACTTTCTTATGCATGCTTACATCAAAATAGTCTTTGTACCAATGCAATCTTCAAACCAAATATTATATGCAACTTCTTCTCTAGTTGTCACATCCATTTCTTCTACCACATGATGAGAAATAGACATAGCATCCACCCTGCAAGGTTGGGTGGAATTAATCTATGTCTTATTGTTAATGTACCCAAATTCTACTACAAATTGAGGAATATGCAAGGAGACAAGGTAATTTCATAGAAATATATATAACTCAAAGAAGCATCAAACTCCAAAGATAGGAGAACTCTACAGGAACACAAATACATGGATAAATTATTATCCCACCACCACTTTTGTAATTATCAATTTGTTCATGAATACTTTCTTATTCCAAAATAGAGTGGAACTTCATACTTAACATGCTAACCTGGATAAACTTTAAGAGATTCTTAATAGAGCAGTGATAACCCTCTTTTCAAATGCATCAACAAAATTGTGTTAATAAATGTTCTAACAATTTTTTGGTGTGTGGGTATGCATGTATGTGGGGCATGCACAATGAAATTGGAGAGTGTGATCATGTTCACTGCACTTTACGTTATATAGAAGGTAATACCCCAACATAAGGGACCCTACCCTAAATATATAAAAATATACTCTCTAGAAATTTGAAAATATTAAAAACATTAGATTTTTTATCACTAGTTCATGATGAATAAGAAACAAATAATCTCCAATATTCAAACCCAAGTTGTAAGGTTGAGGAAAGTATTCTCCAATGATTTGTTAGAAGATTCTGGGGAATCCCCAAAAAACACTATTTTTACAGGTTTCAATCCAACATTCTAGTGGAAAATGAGAAAAATATACACTTATGTCACAAGTTTTTGTCTACCGATAAAGCTATAGATCCAAGTCAGTAGATCTATCGAATGTATTCCAAGTAAATCTAGTGGAAAGGAAACAAAATTTCTCTTCCATTACAAGTTTTCATCCACCAAATGTGAACCCACTTCTCACCATCAATCAACTAGTCTTCAAAGTGATGTTTTATTTTGAGTTGAGTGTTTCTTAGGGTTTATAATGCTCTAAAAAACTAGTGGGATGCACTACATGTGAGTAAGAGAAAAATTAAACTTCCCCATTTTTTTTAAATTAAGAAGTGATTCCCTGACAATGGACTCGTCCAGAGGTACCCTAACTGATAGGGTACATATGTGGGCATACCCATTTGCAAGGGATATCCCCAAGGTCATATCACCATGGATACCAAGTGCTATTAGGACATTCTTGAGATCCATAGTATCCAAAAATGTGTCCCCAAAGTGTGGGCATGCACCCATGTTACATTGGTGTTAATGAAAACCTCTTAGAGGTAACCCCCTTTAAAGATCTATTAAACAAGGATTCCCACTCAGCCCTAAATATAAGCATCTCAATTCTTGACATTCTATTCTTCCCATGCCTAAGTCATAAGCACTAATAAAAATGATTTTATCATAAATTCAAGACTCAACACTAGGGTTTCAACCATTCCAAATCTTAATGTATAATCATGCCTGATTTGCAAGTATATATGAGTTGTGAACATTAGAAATTAAAACATACATTTTCACCCACCACCCTATCAATTCTTTTGGGATTCGATGGGTTGATTTTCTAATGTCTATGGGTCCACCTATCCATCTTGTACTATGTCTTGAAAGATGATTTAATATTTTCATTGCATTCATATGATACTTGTCTCCACAACCCTCCAATCTAATCCAGTGGTGGGACTTTAGGTAAGGTTGTATAGTGCACTTTAACTACCTTGTTCTATGCACTTTCACTTTCCATTTTGTCCAACAATTGTTAAGGTTTATCACTACAACTTCTATGTTGAAGCTGAGTCAATGTGGGATTTTTCCTTTGTGGTCTCTAGTAAACATTACCTAGTTCATATTATAGTTTGAGGGAATGAGAACTTAGGTTATTTATTCAATTTTGTCTCTTGTTCACTAATATTTGAATGTTATTCCCCATGTTGAGAGATAGATAAAAAAATATACTTTGACCTCATACATTATATATTTAATGAGGCAGTTTTGCTAGCATCATAGTTTGGTTTCAATTCTAGATATATATTTTTTAATGTGCATAGTTTCGTTGGATCTCTGACGCATAGACCGACAATAGTAACCATCAGAGGTATGGCAACCCCATTGGAGGTACTGTAAAATCGTCCGATATTCATCAAATGAGTTCATCGGATATGCGATGACATGACTAACATTACTAGTCATCGGAGGTATGGCACCCCTATTGGAGGTACTATGATATCTTCTGATATTCCCTGAAAGAGGATGTTGAATATTCGACATCGACACAAAAAACACTAACCGTCAGAGGTATGGAACCACCTTGAGAGGTACTATTGTATCATCAGACATGCGACGCTCATGGTCGTCGGATATGAGAGAACGTATCTGATAGTATTGGCGTTAGATATGTAGGATATTTGACGTATATTTATGTAAGACTTCCGACACATAGCTGTCAGAAACAATGCCTAATTTCAACAATTTTTTGGCCCCTAGGGTTGTCGGTATTGTCGATGATAGGTTGTCGGATAGCTGACATGAATACACCAACAAAAATAATAACCGAGTTGTGTCGGAGGGTCGACGAAAGTGCATCGAGAAACCAATGTATCATCATCGGATTTCAATGCACACGAAGTAGTGAAGGTGAGAACCTCATCCACTCATATATGTGGGTGAAGGGAACTCCACTACACTTCATTGGTGACAGTGGGAGTGAAAATAATCTAATCTCAGTAGAGGCCATCAAGAGGTTGAATTTTCTGACAACACCACACCCAAAACTTTACAGCATTAGTTGGATAAGTGAGGGATGAGACATCCACATTAGTCAGCAATGTGACCTACCCTACAACATCAATCCATTCAATCATGAGGTATTGTGTGATGTTTCCCCACTTGAATTTTGTGATGTTATTTTATGACAACTATATATGTGTAAATTCCATGCTATATATTGTGAAATTCACAGAGAACATAGCTAAATAAATTCACACAAATCTTGCAAAAAAAAAACAGAGAGAAAGAAGCAAGAATGAGAGAAAGGATTGAGAATGAATGTGTTAATTGTAGTACACGAGTGAGTAATAAACACATAAATAATTCCTAATAATAGGTGAATTTTCCATAGATACATGCATGACTAAGAGAATGTTGCATAGTCAGTGATCTAGAGTGATGTAGACCCTCACTAACAAAAACTAGAGTTATCTTCCACCTAGTCTAAGTCAATTGTCAATGAAAACCTCAGTTAACTGAGTTAGACATGTGAGGTGAGAGAAAAATAGTCTTTCATATGATATGTTCCCTCTAAGCCTCATGCCTGGGATATGTGCTTTCCTGGTGAGAAAAAAAATCGTTGCATGTATGAGTTGTCCTCCTTTAGTTAACTAAACTCCTAACTCAAGTCAAATTGAAAAGGAGAAGCGCCCCTATTTTATAGGAAGAAATCCTAAAAATTAGGAGACCCTCACAATGACTAGAAAAATTAGTAGAAAATAATTAATAATCACTTGGTGAGTGAGGTGAGTGTGTAATATATCTAACACACATGAGTCTAGATATTGTAGTGTCATTGTTACTTTGGGAAGACAATTGTACAAGATACCATAGGTCATTCCAACTACCTTGGTCTCTTTGATCACATCTAGGAAATGTAGGAAGGTATCTCCCAAAATAAGAAATTTTCCCTCTTCATTGTTCACTTTGAATGGAAATGAAATATCATCGTGACATAAACAACTATTGCATAGGCTCTCTCTACACAACAAAATAAGGTGGAAAAATAAGTTGAAGCATATAAAGATATTTTCACCTCACCTACCAGGGTACCTCTGCACTATCAAGTAAATATTTCAATTGATTTTATACCTAGTATGTCTTTACCTAATGGCCCATTATATAGGATTTATCTCATGGAAAGTGAAGAAATCAAATGCTAGATTCAAGAGTTAATCCAAAAGGGGAACATTTGGCGAAGATCCTCACCTTGCAGGAGCCTAATTGTGTTGGTTTGAAAGAAATATGGGACATGGAAACTCTGTATTCATTACAAATCTAAAAAAAAAAACATTCCAGAATCAATATCCCATTCCCCGGATTGACAACCTTCTTGACCAACTCAAGGGAGCCAAGTACTTTATCAAGATTGATATTAAGTTGGGCTACCAATAGGTACTAATCGAGCAAACCAATGTATGTAAGACTTCATTCAATTCAAAAGAAGGTCTTCTTGAGTGGATGGTGATGCATTTTTCCTTGAATAATTCTCCAACAACTTTCATAAGGATTATGGATGACATCCTATGACTATTCACCAATTCATTTTTGGTCATATATCTGGATAACATCCTCATATTTAGTAAAAATTTTGTATAACATTTGCAACACATTCAGCAGGTCCTCAAAAACCTATGACATCACAAGTTATATGTTAATCTTAAAATATTTTCATTTGGCATGTAGAGCATCCAATATTTGGGATACATCATGGATAAACATGGTGTGCATGTGGATCCATCCAATATCTAATTCATTCATGACTGGTGAGCCCCAATGACTCTAACTGAGCTCTGTATTTTATTGGTCATTGCCAACTTCTATGACAAGTTTGTGTTAGGGTGATTTCATGTTTCTTGGTCCCTTAGTCATGTCACCAAGGGTGGATCTAGTGACAATTTTGTTTGGGCCAAGTCACACCAAAAATACTATGAGAATTTGAAACACCACTTGGGTTTAGTGTTATTACTGACCTTACTATATTTTCAACAACCCTTTGAGATTGATAAAGATAATTCAAACTATTTATTTGGAACATTCCTCACTCAGCATGACCATCTAATGGAATACCACAATGAGGAATTCTCAAATGTTATCCATAATTACCCCACCTATGATAAGGAGATGTATGCCATTGTATAGGAATACCACTAGTGGAAGCATTAAATTCTCAGGAAGGAGACCATGATCCACACAAATCATAAACCCATGTATTTCATGCAAATGTAAGGAACATTACAAAATGATCGCCACAAAAAGTAATTCGCTTACCTAGAAAAGTTACATCTAAACATGAAATACAAGAAGGGTATCACCAACCGAGTCATTGACTATCTCAATTGATGTCCAGTTGTAGCACTAACCACAGTGCTCAACTCTTGAATCCATGATACCTTCTAGTGGTCCCAACTATATCACAATGATCCTCGGTTAGGTGGCGCATATAAAACACTAGGTGCAGGAACACTAGTTGCATATTTTCATCGCTAACATGGAATATTATTTCATTTGAGCCATCTATGTGTTACTTCAAGAGAGCGTACGAAGATGATTTGGAGGTTCATTACAATCAAGTGGTAGGAAACTATTGTGTGGAAAAGACCATGGATGTACTACCATATTACTTTTATTGGTTGAGGCTTCGATATGATGCTGACAAGTATATAATATCATGCACTACTTGTTCCAGTTCAAAACTAGCCATTAAAAGGTGGGGGTTGCACACTCCCCTATGTAATCTTGAAAGGCCCCGAGAATCCATATCCATGGATTACATGTCCATCCTACCTTCTGCAAAACATGGTAATAACTTTGTATTTGTGGTATTTGATCAATTTTCTATAATGGCCATCTTGATATCTTGCAAGAAGAGCATCACCACCTAGGCCACTACTAATATATTATTCGAATGTGTTTGGGTTCATTTCAAGCTACCATAGACTATTATTTCAAATCATGACAACAATTTTTTGAGTACATTCTATTCTAGCCTATGGTCATTGATGGACACCAAAATCATAAAATCCACTACCTTGCACCCCAAACTAATGAACACAAGAGGTGGTCAAAAGAATAATTGTGTATCTTTTAAGAATGTACAACTCCAAACATCCAATCACATAGTAGGGAATCATTCCTTATGTTCAACATAGCTACAATAGTTCACTTCACAACTCTACTATAGATAGCCATTTTCAAGGGCGCTTGGGGTTTTAGCCATTAGCCCCACTTGATTTGTCTCTAATTTCATCACACAGGAATAATCTACCCATGCTCAGAGGATGATAAGGAAAAATATTTTTTTGAATGGATCCAACACATCCACAAAAATTTCATGATGTTTTTCAGAAATCCAATGCCAAGTGTAAGCAATAACATGGTCAACTTCGGGTTCCACACAAGTTTCAGGTGGTTGGGAAAGTCTGGTTGCATATGAAAAAAGTGCACCTCATAGGACCCAATCACAATATTTTCCCACTTCACTATGGGAATTACCCCATCACCAAGACCATGGGTGACAATTATTTTTAATTAGTTATTCCCCCTAACTTGGCTTGCACCTAGTATTCAATGTGGAACTCCTTTGGATGTATTTTCCACCCCTATTGGACACCTCATGCATGGTAAAGAATTTCTAACTTACAAATATCAACCTTCATTGCATTGGGAAATGCATAGATTATTGGACTACTGGGAGGGGGGGTGAATTAGTAATAGCGTAATTATAATCTTTTTTCTTCAAATGTTATATCAAT